>APFE030442787.1:23602-114660 GCA_000404065.3 Pinus taeda | reverse complement strand
TTTCATACCTTTGTCCTTGAGCATGATGTTGTTCTCTTTGTTGGCTGCTGCATTGGCCTTGGTTCTGATTTGAGTTGCTGCCTCTTCCTTGAGCATTTGCTGGACTGTTCCTTCCACCTCTGTTCTGGCTTCTGCCTCTTCCTCTCTTGTTTCCTCTGCCTTGACCTCTTCCTCTTCCAAAGGACATCTGGGTCTTGAAGGCTTGCTCTAGAGATGATTTTTCATTTCTACTCAACCTCTGCTCATGTTTTATCAGTGAGGCATGGAGTTCATCAACTGAAAAGTTTGAGAGATCGTTTGTCTCTTCTATGGTGGTGACAATCACATCAAACTTTGAGGGTAGGATCCTCAATAGTTTCTCCACAAACCTCCTTTCTTCAAGAATTTCTCCATGTGTGACCAGTCCAATCACATGTGTGAAGAATGAGTCAATGTTATCTGACTCCTTCATGCACAGATTCTCAAAATCTCTCCTCAGCAACTGTAGTTTTGCTGTCTTCACTTTCTCCATGCCTTGATAGGCTGTCTTGAGAGTTTGCCATGCTTATTTGGATGTCTTGGCTACTGCTATCCTTGGAAACACACTCTCATGCACTGCTTGATATAAAAATACTAAAGCTTTGGAATCCTTCTTCCTATTGCTCTTCAATAGATCTTTCTCTGCCTGAGTTAATCTGTTAAACTCATTTTCATCTGCTGGTTCTTCAAAACCATCTTGAACTAGTTCCCATAAATCCTGTGAGGCAAACAGGGCTCTCATGGTTATTGCCCAATAGTCATAGTTTTTCCCATTAAACTGTGGGAGCTGAGTATTAAACATACTCATACTAGTGCTTGTGCTAGCCATTCCTTGTATTCTCAGCTATGCTTCTAAATCCTTGACTTTGTATTTAAAATACTGACTGTTTCTTCAGCAGTAACACAAGAAAAAACTTTGAGAAATACCTGAATCCTTTCTTCACTGTGTCTTCACTTTGCTGGAGAAGTTGCTGCAGCAAGAAACTCCTTCCTTCAGCTTCTTTGACACCTTCAAAGAGCCTGGATCTGCTTTGATACCACTGTTGGGAATTTTTCTAGTAAAATTCCAAAAACAAATTAACTAAACACAGAGACAATGCTCTGTTTTTCTCTAGGATCTTAGCACAGGGAAGTTATAACTAATTTCTGAGAACAGAGTATTACATACACCCACAAAATATTTGTTTTCATTAAAACAAAATTCCTGATACAAAACTCATCCTCTTTCACTCAGAGGGATTCACCAAAACATTTCCTACGAACTGGAGTAAATAAATTTAATTACTTGACTGAAACAAACGGCGGTCAACCCAAAAACTTTTACGGCACATCAAAATTTATTTGCTGCAGGTCTTATGTTGTCCGTCAACCGTTGATCTGCCCTCAAGAAATCGAACGGTTGAGGAGAATATCGGAAGGCCTTTATTTGCTGAACATTATGTCCCGATATAAGGGTGGTTTTGAAAACGTACAGTTGACACGCATCCAAAATTGATTGCATTGGATGAGCTTGTACGAAAACCACTTGCTGACCAAAAGCAGTCTGATAAGGTAGCAGTTTTCTAGAGCTGTTTTGGTGAATTAACGTGCACGGTTCAACAGTTGAAATTATATTTTCAACAATTGATCTGTATATCCTCGATTATGTTGATCCTACATGGTCACTGAAGAGGGGTTTGACACAAGTGTGTCGAAGCTAATTCTCTAGTGGAAAAGTAGTACCAATTATCTTCACAAAAACGCCAGTGCTGTTGAAAATTCAGCCCATTAGAACTTCCATTGCACTTCCCCCATAGCATTTGATTGGTGTATGTATCTGCGCGAATATGAAAATCAAAGGTAGACCACCATAATTGAGAGTAGTTCCCTGAAAGATTACATTTATTGGCCCACATATTGTCGTTAACAATGGTCATTGTAAGATCTCTATTATTCCCCAAGAAAGAGTTCTCTACTATGTGATATTCGTGTCCATTTATATTAAGCAGAGGATGACCACCAGAATCATACGAGAGTATCTGAAATGCAGGGTCACCACAGCCGCTGCCATTGTTTCCAAAAGAATAGCCGAAGTGAAAGCCCCCACATGTGGATGCATTCCAAAGACAAAATTTGTACTGATTGTCGAGACATGATGTCGAGGAGCAGAGGATGAGGAGGAGGGCAGATATGACATGAAGAAGAAAACAAAGAGAGGGAGCCATTGAATCCGTAAGAACAACAACACTTATTCCTATGCTCTCATGCTTTGTGCTCCACTGGGGAAATATATAAACCAACAATAAGTGGGCCAGGGATTCTGTAACACACATTTCGATGAAGTAGTTGGAATTGAAAAGCGAGCCTCCTGGGAAAACGACATGGAATTGGAGGATAGTCCAGGTGTCCCGAACTTCTTTATTAAGGGTGGTCGTGAAAGAAACAACATGTGAAATTACAATGCAACAGACAACGAAAAAATCATAAATATGTAATTGAAATAAGGAAGGTTGTGAACATCAATAGAGCTGATTAGACTTTGATTGGTCTTACCCCAAAAGTTGGTCATTTCTCTGTGTAGCACTCATTAAATTCCACCAATCTTGTTGAATTGTAAAGTCAATACAGCTTTATGTAATTTCTAAACACAAGCTAAGTTTGTTGTTTCCCCTGTCTATCGAAGTAACATGGTTGCTTCCCCCGTCTATCGCTGATTAAATTGCACTACTTCACAGATAGCTTTGTCCGAGCTATCATGAAATTTACCTACCTGGCAAGGATAGTTACGAACAAAGCCTTTGTGAGACCATAAGGACTTGGGTTTTATTATTTTGCTTTAATTTTCTAAATAGAGTGTGGCTAACACAAAATAAGGTAGATGCTATCGGCAGAGCATTGTCTTAATTGTTGTTCCCCTCGCATCACAATTTCTCTTTGTTGTTTCCCCTGCATCTCAATTTATCTGCTACTCTAAGGTGAAATCTCCAACGTTAGTTCACGACCAATCCAACGTTCTGTTAAATGGTTCCGATTCATATTATTTATTTAAGTTAATTTTCACCCATTTAAATTTTCATGGGTTCATACGACATGATGATAATTGACTTCTTTAGTATATAGAAGAGTTTTGGGTGTGAGTATGGTCAAGGTGTAAAGGTAAATTTAAAGATTATTTTGAAAAATTAAATTATTAAATATAAAAACTCTTATTTCTAATAGAATATATTATATAAATATTATTTGAAAAAAAATTGAGATATGTAATATATATTACTACATTTACCACACAATTTGCTGTAGCATGTATTACATTGAGATAAAGTGGAAACTAAAGAATCAACCGTGTGTCATAGATGTGTAGCGACAACAAATTTAGTGAGAATGACAACTATTGTTTTCACCCATGCCAAGGATTTTCTTGAGATAGTGTATATTTAATAGTGGATTGACTTAATCTGGATTTATTATGCGCCACTACTCTTGCAACTCTCTCAATTTTAGGACACCCAGACGCATCGAGCCTCTCCAAAAACATTAGATATTCCACACCTAGCAACTCTAGTATCTCATTTCATTGGTGAATACATACTCTTTGAAGATGGTGGTGATTCTTAGCTCCTATATTTCTTTACACCAGTTGATGTCTAGTTGTTTCAAAACTCAAGTAACAAAACAAAAAGGTGGCATTTCCAACAAATGGTGTCCAATTCAAATGACCTCCAAATTGTCAACAAAATCACTGGAACATCTTTTAAGTTTGTAGACAGAAAGTATTTGCTTATTTAATAAAATTGTTTTATAATATTAATTAATGAAAATATCTGCCATTTTTGAAAGAAGTGTACCAAGGAGTAGAAGGAGGCATGGAGTAATTCTACTTTGTCAACCAGAAGAGGCCACAAGGCCCTAAAACATATCAACAAGGTACAACCTATCTTCATCTTTCATTACAATTTAAAATGCACCGTTTCAATCTTGTAATCCACCGAACACCTCACCTTGGTCGGTCCTATACTCACCAACCTGTCATTCCCCTTTTTAGCCATACCAACACCAACTTCCTCAATGGGGTTGTCCATCATTAAGGTGGAGGTCTAAGACATCCCAACCACCTGCCCTAATGCCTCTTGCTCCTCAACCACAACCACCCCAAAACAATACACAGAAACAACCACAAATGCCTACTCAACCAAATCTGGACTATAGTAATAAGCAAGCCTAACAAGTCTATAATGGAGAGACATATTATCCTGCCTATGTTGTACAAACCCAATAAATCAACCCTAGGTCTAGGAAGATACTTCCTAATGTTCACTGATGAGCCCCTGAAATGCGTAAATTATATGGGCTCATTTAGCCTCCCAATTTGACTTAATCCACCATTCTCATTAGTCTATTGCATGTTTTTTATTATATTTATGTTAATAGAGTGAATTGGGTTAGTCATTATGCCAAAAAGTCTAATGTGTGTTTTATGCATATTTTTGGTCAATTTTGAGACAAAATCAAAGGTTTAATGAACACTAGGCAACCAAATTTGTGGAAGAATAAGGGAGAGGATTTGTAGGAAGGTGTCCTCTTCATTTATGAGCCCTCACCTCGAATTCTCCATCAAAAACTCGGAGCACAAGGGGAAACCAAGCAAATCAAGTAGGATTGTTGATTATCTTCAGTTCCAGGAAGCCAAGTTGCTTGATTTTAGGAGGACTGTTGGAGGTACCCATTTGTATAAATGAGAAGGCTTAGGGCCTCAATTCAGTTAGTCAGATGTTGGTCAGATTGTAGGTAGATTTTACTCAGTAGGTTAGTCATTTTGTTAGTCTATTTTCGCACTCTAGTGCAACACTGTATCAACACATTTTCGAGCTTTTTCTTGTAGACAGTTTTTGGGATGTAACTATTATTTCTTGATCAATAAAGACGAATCCAATTTTGCACTAGCTCTAATCTTTCTTAGGAGACTGTAGCTCTTGGGTTTGGGCCCAACCCATGTGCCAGTAACTCCTTTGTGTACTTTTATGTGTCTTTGTTGCATTCATAGAATAATTTCTGCTATTTAGGTTAAAATCTTGCTTTGTTACTTAGGTTGTTTTTTTTTATGGTTAAAGTAGCTTTTCATGCTTCAGGTTGATTTGATAGTTTGGTAACAGAAAAGATCTGCAAAAAAACCATCAAGTATTCCTTGATCTCAGCTCTCCCTCCTTGGTACCATGAGCTGAGACCAAGGCATACTTGTTGCCACAAAAACACTATTTTTTGCCTCTCCATGCAATTGCTAGTGTTATATTTTTAATTAGAAAAGTTGATACCAGTTGTACTTGCATGTTTAGCATTTGTTCTTGCTTAGTTTCCATAGTTATCTTTCATGATTTCCTGTGTATAAACTTTTGTTCTTCATGTTTCTATTTTTTAGATCAAATTATGTCAAAATAGCTAGATCTCTGGTTTTCGTAGTCTTTATTCGATCAGTTTTGGAAAATAGTGTGCAGAACACCTATAATACATTCCTACCTACCCTTCCTCCACCATACAACTTTCTCCAACCCCTAATACAAGATTCCTTCCCTTCATTTGCCACACTTTCCCAATTTTCCCTAATTTCTACATTCTTGTGCAACATCACTCCTTCCATCCTTGAACGAATCCAACCACCTTAATCACTCGTTAGCCTCATTTACTAGGTCCTAGGCCCCTTTTCATCCTCATCCATCCTCTATTTCCACTTTCCCACCGTTTTTCCATCATCAACCCTATAAAATTCTCTTTCAAATCTTCCTGTAGAACATCCTATAGAGCTGTTGAGCCTTGAAACTACATCTCTCCTACACACTTTCCTAGACTTTTTCCCCTCACTAGTATCTCATAAACTATCAAACATCATTACATATTGATTCTAAAAGAGCATTTAAATGTTTTTCTAACTATGTTTTTTTGTTTACTATTTGACTTAGATTTTCCTCATTAGCTGCGGAATGCAGCCACTTTCCGCAGTTGAGTCAACTTTCCATAGCTGTTTTTGTTGATCTCTAGGTTAAAAAAGTTATCAAGCAAAATGATGCATGTGGGCAAGTCAGGAATGATCTGGACATGGATCAGGTCCTATTGGTTCAGCAAAATTCACAGAGGAAGCCCTTGGTCAAACGGTGGTCAAACAAAGAGTTCTACAACAAACAGATCTTTGTTTTCAAACACGTGAAGGGTCCGAGGCCGTTCCTAGATCCATGGGTTCATTTTGACAGTTGTAGATTACCCCTCGACGCAAATCCAACAGCGATCTTTTGATAGATTGAATGATCTTGGCAACCATCACGCTAAGCTCACGGATGCTATCTTTTTACATGTCCTTTGTTGAAAGTGTTCCATAGGAAAACAGTTATGAAATTTCCCTTATAAATAATGCATTTGCACATGCATAGAACTAGCTAATTTTTGATGTTTTGTTGTTAGTGTATGTACTGTGCCGTGAACTAGTACTGCTGCTGTAATGAGAGGATTCTTCCTCTATTTGCAATATAGCAAGACTCTGTTTTATATGACTGTGTGAATGTAATTCCAAACTGATAATGTGTTGACCAAGGCCGTGCAGAGGGCCCCTGCTGGCTGAGGTTTTGTTTTCTTTATTTCTGTAAAGTTTTTATGTGTTGTTTCCTTATTTCCATTGCACATATTTCATAGTTTGTCCACCTGTGTATATTTCACAATTTAGTTATGATGTTAACATTTCATTCCTGTACATGATATTTTCAAGCATTTTATATTTTGCTAACACTGATCAGTGTGTGTTTC
Source organism: Pinus taeda (assembly GCA_000404065.3). NCBI lineage: Eukaryota > Viridiplantae > Streptophyta > Pinopsida > Pinales > Pinaceae > Pinus > Pinus taeda. The sequence continues at coordinate 107,877 of APFE030442787.1, read as the reverse complement.
AGGATAGGCTAGGCTCGGGCATTTTCATACAATTTTTGTAATACCTAGTGACATGAGATTAGCCTCTCTGCTGACTTTGTTTTTCTTAGCTTTTCAATTTCAGTTATGTTGTGATTTCAGCCTTATTCACTTACTTTGTTAGTTAGTTTAGATATCAAATTCCTCATATCATTGACGTTATCTCCAAAGCCATAGCTTAACCCCGAAAAGACTACCTGGTGAGCTATCGGACTATGAATGATGTGATTTGATTTTAATTTTATTTTTCTGCAATTAGATATCAAATTCCTCATATCATTGACGTTATCTCAAAAGCCATAGCTTAACCCCAAAAAGACTACTTGGCGAGCTATCGGACTATGAATGATTTGATTTGATTTTAGTTTTATTTTTATTTTTTTGCAATTAGATATAAAATTCCTCATATCATTGACATTATCTCCAAAGCCATAGCTTAACCCCGAAAAGACTACATGGCGAGCTATCGGACTATGAATGATGTGATTTGATTTTAGTTTTATTTTTCTGTAATTAGATATCAATTCCTCATGTTATTGACGTTATCTCCAGAGCCATAGCTTAACCCCGAAAAGGCTACTTGGCGAGCTATCAGACTATAAATGAAGTGAATTGATTTTACTTTTATTAGTTTGCAGTTTTTGACTTGTTTGAGTGCAGTAGTTTAACTTATTTTTCTGTATTTAGATGAGCAGCAGGGATAGTGATTTCATGATCAGTAGTTCATCATTTGTTTGATTTTAATAGCAGCACGTTTCCATTCTTGTTTAAGTGTTAGTTTCACTACTAGTATGTTTTGAGATCCTCTGAAGTGTAAGCTTTTCAAATCATCATAAAGGAAATAATTGCCTTAAAATCTATATCCATACTTCCCTTCTAAAGTATTCTTAAAACTCAGGAATATGATTTCCATTCACATTAGGAGATGAATGAAAATAAAACACCCAAAACAAAATATGAATTGAAAACAATAAAAAGTAAGAAAGAGGTTGTATTGCACATATAGTGTGCCACACTTCATCAGTTTATGACTCCCAGATTGATAATTAATGCAGCAATTTAGAACATACTAAATTGACTAAACATTTTGGTGCCATTTCCAAGGAAGTGTAACTAGGTAGCCGATCTCTTACATAAAAAAAAAGAAGGGAAAAATTCATAACTTCTTGAAGTATGCTCTCCTCTTGCACCTAGTGTGATCTGGAGGATCAGAAAAGAGAGTTATTAGTTCAATAATTTCTTGATTATGCTCTCTTCTTTCACCTAGCGTGATCTGGAAGATCAGAAAGAGAATTATTAGCCCGACTAGAACGAAAAATAAAAAATTAAAAAATGGCTTGCATAGAGCAAGAGATTCTAGGGGAAGGTTTATAGCTAGGGCCAAGAGTTCTATTTTCACAACTCCAGCTACTTCAAGGCATAGAAAAGATTCACCTCCATCTACTCCCAGCCTTATGATTCCTGGAATTCAAGGAGCAGTAGTTGAATTAGAATATTCTTCCACACTATCTACTAAATCTGATCTAGGAGAAGAACCTTTCTTCACTTCTACAAGGAAACCTATTGTAATCCAAGAAGTAAAATCACCTGAAGAAGAGGGAAACGGAGAAACTCTCTTTCATCCACCATTAATAGAACAACTAGAATATTTTGAGGAAACTATCATGACAGAGGAAGTAGTAAATGGATTTGGCTGTAGAGGTAGAGGAAGAGGAAATAATGGAGGCAACAATGGCGGAGGTGGAGGTAATAATGGGGGAAATAGGGAAGGAGATAACTCATTTGGATTCCCTATAGCCGATGAGGAAACGCATACAACAATGAAAAAATTTCACCATCTGTCCTCCCAAACTTTTATGAGTTGCGAAGTGAGGATCCTGAAACATTTCTATTTGAGTTTGAAGTCTTGTGCCGAACCTATGACTATATGGAAGACTCTCAAAAACTCAAACTGTTTCCTTCAACATTGAAAGGATCTGCTTTGAAATGGTTCATGGGATTAGTCACTCAATCTATTAGGACTTGGAATGATATGAAACAAACATTTTTGGATAGATACCTAGACTATTGTATGCCCACCAATCATAAGGATGAGGTATTCAAAATTATGCAAAAAGAAGATGAAAACTTGGTGGATTTAGTTGAAATATTTCAATACAACTTAAAGAGAAAAAATGAGTAATTTAGATTAGGAAACCTTGAAAGCCCTTCTATTGAAAGCCATTAGAGATGAATGGATAGATATTTTAAACATGATGGGGAAGCGAGACATTTCTCAACTTCCACTTCGTGACATAGCAGAACTATGTGTCCATCTCTCAAGGGGAAAATCTAAAATGGGAAAAGGGCCTAGAGATCCTTCTCTTATTAGAGCAAACAAATCTGCAACTCGATCAGTAAGTAAGGTAGAGATTGGTAATATGCTTGATGAGTTCAAAACTGATATTCTAGGGAGCCTTAGTGAACAACTGGACACCCTTAAAATACAAAATAAGCAAAAAGCAGAAGTTTATTCCTTGGCCATCTTTTGTCCAAAATGTAGAAAGAAACATGCCCTAAGGGAATGCCCCTTGGATGCAAAAGTTGTAGAAGCATGTATGATTTTCTCAGAAATTCACGAGACCAAGGATTGTCCTTCAATTCCTGGACTCAAAGTTGTCTTTCAAGAATATCCAAATTCATTAGAATCCCTTTGTTTTGTTTGAAGGAGACCTTGGCAGGGGCAACAAAATCAAGGATTTAACAATCCTATGAACTTTCAGGTCCCGCCAAATTGGAATTCTTGGCAACAACCTTGGCCCCAACCTCAAAATCCATATCAATCATGGGCACAAGGGATGCAAAATCCTTATGGGAGATTTGCTCAATTTTATCAATATCCTCCATCTTTTCAAAATCAACATAATCCACAACTTCCAAATCAAAACCCACAACTTTCATTGCCATTTCCACAATAACAACATTCTCAACAAAATCCAAATCCTCAACTCTTGCTTCTAGTTCAACAAAAAAGAAATCAACTACCAGCTCAGCCATTGCCAAATCCTAACAATACAAATCCTCAGAATGCTTACATGGTAGAAGGAAAACAATTTCCTACCTATATGATTGTTCCTCTTAATGATGTTCAACTCAGATCTTGTAGAGTTTTAGAAAAACATTTTATAGATGTTCAGGAGCAAGATACCTCTGAGGAGGATTCTCTTAAAGTCAATAAAGGTTCTGAGGAAGCATCTCTTCAAAACCCAATCATTCAAAAAGATAAAGAAAAAGAGTCAACCCCCACAACTCCTATAGTTGAGAAACCTGCATCTTCATCCACACCTCCTTTCCCTGAAAGATTACAAATTGACAAAGGGGTGGAAAAACAAATCTTGTTGCCTGATTATGATTTTCTAGATGAATTAAAGAATGTGTATATCAAGATCCCCTTGCTACAAGCCGTTAGAGAGATTCCTATTCTAGCAAAACCAATAAAGGAGTTGAGTCTCAAAAGACCATGAAGGAAACAAAGAGATACAAGAAGAATCCACCTGGTAGGAAAAATTGCAGATATCATGATGGGAAAAATTACCATGCAGAAATATGTGGATCCAGGTAGTCCAATTGTCAAGAACATATAAATGGGATAGAAATTCCAAATACTTTGATTGACTTAGGGGTTGCTATAAACATTATGAGTAGACAGACTATGGAATAGCTTAAACTTCCTAATCTTCTTTTTACACCCACCTTACTGCAACTTGCAGATAGATCAATAATCAAACCAGATGGTGTATTAGAAGATATTTCTGTCTCCTTAGATTCTTGGGAATATCCAGTAGATTTCATGATTTTGACTCCCAAGAGTAATTTAGGAGGTCACCCACTCATCTTAGGAAGACCTTGGCTAGCCACAACTGATGCTTTTATTAGTTGTAGATCTGGGGATATGTACATTTTTGATGGTAGTTCGACAAAGAAATTCAATTTGTATCCTCCAGCAAAAGAAATTATAGAAGTAGGAGACAATGAATGGGTCGATGATGATACATTATACAACCTGTCTTTACTATTTCTGAAATTAGTTAAGATAGTCAAATTCTGAACACATTAGAAAATTTTGAAACATCTTCAGAATATGACCACACACAATTTCAGTTAGATTCTAATATTGAATATTTATTTTCAAGACAAATATCTCTTTACTCTATGGAAGAGTTTGGTAGTTCTACCATTGAGATTTTTCCAGGTAAAACATTGAATATCTGTTGTGGGATAAACTCCCCTAGGGTCTTGAGTGAATACCCTAGCAGACGGAAGGTTATCTATGCAAAGAAACACACATTCCAGGAAATCATAATGCTACTATAAGAAAACTCTACGATAGGGGGAGTACCTGAGGTCCTACGTTCGAGAAGAACCTCCAAGGGTCCAAACCCTTCTTTGAGTTCCTTTGCTCCTTTGACCTACAAAACCAACAATTCAAGAAAGTGCAGCAGTATATGGACTAAATGTCATAAAGAAACCAAATTCATATTATAAGGAAAGGTAGTTAGTTATGCAATTAAAAAACCTATCTCATATGATTCATAACATGAATATCAAAACATGAAGAAGATCTATATCAGGAACAAAGACATGTGTTTCTTTTATTATAGACAAAGAAAGTACATAAAAAGAACATTTTCACCTGAGTCATCCTTTCGCAAGCTCCAAGCGGAACCGTCTCCTAGATTCGTGCAGTCTCAAGCCTTTAACAAACTCCTTCCATGACTTACTCCATGATCTCTCAAGTAGTATGAAATCATCAACACACACAAGGAAACAAGGGTTTCCTGTAGGATGGGGGAAGTGCAGGAGGCACAAGGATCTTTAGACCTAGTCAGGGAAATCTCAGCATAATAATCTTTCTCTCTCTTCTCTCCTCCCCTTGGCCTTCCCATAGAAGGCTTTTTATACTTCTCCCAAAGTATTTTTTTAGTTGGGAATTCGTTGGGAACAGTGGGGCCATAGGCACTAACAAGTGATCAACAGGTAAAACCCGTGATCTCCGCCTGAAATTAAGGAGATTTTTATTTTTTAAGTGTTTTTATACATATACGTGGGTTGGGTTTACACAGGCCCGTGTATACACGCGTTTATCTCAGGGCAATGTCGCGTATGGAGAAAAAACACTGCTTTTTTAGATTTGGGACCAGATCTGGTAGGAGGGGTTGCCCTAGGCCATGAGTGGATCTTCAAAAACCTCAAGAGTGAGATTTGGAACTATAACAGATGCCCCCTAATATATGAGGTCAGAAGGGGTACATGATGGCAGAAATGTATTAATCAAGTTCATGGAAAGGAAATCTGTCGAAGACTGAGAAGGACTGCACCAGAATTCAGCCTTCCAAGCCACAAAAGGAGATCAGAAAGAAACACTGTCTGAGGCGGGCACACCCATGCTCAGAGAAAATACAGCATGTCTGCATATCAAGTACAAGCGGATCCACCAAGTATACTATTATAAATGACTGGACAATACATAATGGATCATCTGATCATGATCGAACAAGTACATGTCTAGATGTCACATATAAGAATGACAATGATGTTGAAAGATGAAGCAGATCACTGATATCAAAGACTGATCCTGAAAAGTACCAAATTAACATGATGGAATAAGATGGTACTACACTGCAAACTCAGGTGCCATCATATAAAATGTCGCCATAAATAACTGCAACATATAAGGTGAAGTGGTATCTACTAGCAGCAATAGGAGCAACTGTCAAGTAAACCAACGAATGCTGATACAACCTGAGGTCTTCACCGACCACCGTGGTACATTTCTACAGCATGGGAATAAATGATCTGAAGTTGACCATGTGAGAAATCGTTTGATTACCAGTCATTGATGTATACCATTAACAAACGCGAGACTACTCACCGATAATGATAATGAGCGTCAAGGTACCCAGTACAATCCAACAAGTGTTAATAAATGAGCTGAAGTCGAACACCTATAAGAATCTATCGATCATGAGACAATGATGGTTTCCCACTGTCGATAGTGAAGGATCTACCACTAATGACTGCAAACCCCAAGGTACTGCCAAATGGACTCTAGATCTCTGCCCCAGAGCAATGAGTCGAAGTCGATAGGGAAAGATCTACTATAAGGAAGGCATTAAGGCATCCTCCATCAATCCAGTGCAAGTGTAACCCGTAGGCCAATAATGTGGAAGGAATCGGACGAAAAAGATGTAGTAACCCAACCGAAGTAAGTTTTCGGAGTACACAAGATGTGGCTAGCGCATGGCAGAAACCCTATGAACCAACCAATAATGGAAGTTGACCCAGAGGCAAGGTATCCACCAATAGGGTCAAATGGAAACCAAGGTACTGCATGAATCCCAATGCGTGATAATGTAAGCTGATGTTGAACACAAGGGAAACCACTCAGTCAAAGACCCATGATACTGATCAATGCTGAGCACAAGGTGACCTATCAATAATGAAAATAGGGCCAGGGTGCAGCTCTAGGCCTGTCCTCAGAGCAAGATGTCGTCGTCGATTAAGGACAAGACCCACCAGCAAGAAGTCAATGGAGACCTTCTCAAACCGACACGAGTAAAGGACCAATATAACTGATGTGATGATAGACATAGTACTGACAACCAGGGATGGCCGACTGAAAAATAAGTCAAGAGACACTGCAAAGAGGCCGAATCAGGCTAACTTCCCTTGAACAAAAGCACGACTCAATGTGACTATGTGGCAGCATATGATGACTTTGTATAAGCTCGTTGCACAGGAGGCACAAACGAGCCCTCCATATCATTGGAAGAGATAACAACTCGAGGGAGAACTGACTCAATAACAAGGTTAAGGCATACCTAAGTCAAACTAAATCCCACCCAAGCGGAGGAGACTTTGTTTCGAGTGCTTTGTTAAAGGGCAACATGACTGACTCTAGCTTCCAACAATAAATGGAAATATTGTCCCGTTCCCGCTCTTTTTTGAAATATATAATTTTTTTGGTCTTTTTCTTTAAAGCTGGAAAAAGAATAAAAGAATGCTATAGTACAGTGGAAAGAATGAGTGTCAACGAAGTAGATGATCTAGTTCCTGGGATTGGAACATTCCTATGCTCAATGCAGGGAGGTGAAAACTGGACAGAGACACTCAAAGGTATGTTCCTTCCACGGGTCAAAGTGTGTCAAGCTGCAGAGGTCAAAGGTATGAAAGTTTGATTTTGTAGTCATCATGGTCAAAAGTTGGCTTAAACATGAGTCCAAGTGAAGCCGGCCTAAGGCCACAAGGTGCAGATAGTCAAAATGCAATGCAGTAGTACAACTCAACACAAAGGAGCCTCTAGGGTATAAGGCCAGAACGAAACAAAGAAGAAAAGAGGAATGAGTCTTCATCATGTCATGGCGGGACTACAGAGGACTCCCAAGCCTACTCAAATCGGAGCAGCATGGGCAACAAATGTCAGTGAGGTGCTAACTAGGATGCCCATGTAAAGGATGGCTCTACCATCGTGTCATGATTTAAAGAATCGGCGAGTGAAGATGGTTTTTGAACCATAACACGATGGGATCGACCCTATGGCAAGTGTATCGACAGATGGAGGCTAGTATGCATGATGCAATGGAAAAAATGGCTTCCCTAACCTATATTCCAGTGAGAAAATGATACCTGCCATGATGGGTCGGAAGTCATGGAACCGTCTCGAAATAGTCAAAAAACGTCCAAAATGTCCTGAAAATCAAACCATTCTCGACATTCCAAGCTCCCAAGTTAAAAGTTACATGAGACCAAACAAAATCAATTTTTGAAAAATTTTGACATTTTCAAAGCTTATAAAAAGGATTTTTGACCCACCATTTTCACCATTTGAGTTTGAAAGCAAAGAATTGGAGCAAAAGGAGATAACTTCCCATACACCAAATTCAACCGTTCAAATTCCTCAAAAATCTCCAGGTAACCCTCATTCTTAACTTGTAATTGATTTTGATTATTTTTAGAAGTTTTAATTAATGTTTCACCATTGAATTTCTTGCCAAAATTTTCTTTGCGGCGTATACGCAGGTTGGTAATATGCAACCCGCATACACGCAAGCCCTACACGCGACTATGTGTAAAGGGGACCTGCGTATATGCCGCAGACATTTCAAACCAAAAAACTAACGGTTGAAATTGATTTTTCTTTCAGGATGACAATCACTTGGTGAGAAAGAGAGCATACCGCAGTAGATGAAGAAGTTATGAACAGTCCAGAGGCTCTGGATGCATTACGGGGATGCGGTTTGCTTAAGTTCTTCAAATTACCAAATATGAAAGAAAACACACGTCTGCTCAAGATGCTTCTTGATTACTGGAACATCGAGGAGGATGCTTTTATGATCGATCAGATGCCACTCAGGATAGAAGTGTAAGATATCTATTTCATTACAGGCCTTTCCCAAAGGGGAGAGGTAGTACATTCCCGGGGGAGAACACGGAGTCGTCTCTCCATAGAGGGCTACGTACAGATATATTGCATGAGACATCTGAAGAAAGTTGGAAGTCATATTTCCATCACACATGTGGCAAGTCTACCATTGAGAATAATCTTGTTCATCATAGCTTGAGTGAACAGATCCGCTTCCCTGCATCAAGCATCATGGCTCAACATGAGTGTGGCGGTTGACTGTCTGACCACAGTGTTTAATTGATGTACTCCTCTTTTGGCTAGCATGAAAATCCAACTCACTTCTATCAAGAGAGGACAGACCAAAAACTTCGGTTATGGGACTATTTTGTGCTCTTTATTCTTAGAGAGAGTCCCTGCACTTCATCCTAGAGTATCAGTTTCAATCAGCGCCTTGCGAGATCCTCGAATGGGTAGGTGGGCCGACCTAATGAAACATCTGGGAGGTGGGGAGGTCCCACGGACTACTTTCGACAATTATTTCTTTTCCTGGTGGGATCAACAAATCATTGCCATTGATGACTAACCCTACGCCAGGTTGGATTTCCGAGGAGATCCCGATCTAGCATTACCACCGACCGCAGCATGGGGCGACATTGGTAAGTGATTTTTGATTTTATGATTTTATGATTTTTCAAATATAATAATGAACTTTGAAAATATTTTTGATAGGATTCAAATGACTAATATAATGATCATGTTCCAGATATTGGACCTGTACGACCAGATGAGTTCCCACGGCACAAGTGTCATGGCCAAGGGGCCGAAGAGGCGGCTGCAGCCACGGAACGAACTCTACACACAGTTCAGCGGAATTTGGTGAGGCTAACCCATCGAGTGCCGATGGTGGTGGTAGAAGACCTTCCTGTAGAGATGCAGCGTCATGTGGTTGGCATGCCACGTGACTGGGTCCGCACTTTTAGGCATGTAGCCAATGCAGTAGTTGCCTACTTAGCCGCTCATCTTGAGCCGGGGAATTAGATATAGTGGACATGATTATGGGCATTTGAGTCCCAATTTTATATTTTTTTTTAACAGACTTATCTACACTCAAGACGCTTTATGATATATATATACAGTTTGACTTTTTGATGTTTAATTTATTGTGATGAATGATTGATGTGCCAGTCTAATGCTTGATTAGCGATATAATCACCTAACCAATTATGAGATCCTGGAATATGCAAATAATTAATATAAGTAAATGATATTTGCAACAACCTCACCCTTAAATGCTGGCGATATAAACATGGATCCCTTACCCGATAAATGTTATTTAATTGTGACACTATCAATTGTGAAACAAGATAAACTACCAACGAGTCGATTTCGTGCGAAATTGCCTCAGATAGAAAATTAATGACGGCAGTATACTCAGCCATATTGTTTGAAGTAGGACCGATGCACACTCTCCTTGATATCATCAATTGACCAGTTTGATAATGCAGTACCCAAGCTGCGGAAGCGAGATTCTGAGTGTGCCGACTAGCACCATCGGTGAATCAAAAATAGACCAAGTCATCCATAAACACCTGCCAAATCAGACCAAAAAGTGTTGATATCACAAACTCTCGACACAATATGTACAAATATACATAATGTACAAAGAATCCATTGCCTAGCTCCTACTTAAGCAAATTACTTCTTAAGGTAGAGCCCGTTTCGAGCTTCCACCAATTTCTTTCCTTCGAAATCAATTAACTCATACGACCCTTTTGTTAAAACTCGTTTAATTATGAAGGGACCGTACCACATAGGTTTGAATTTGGCTGCCCCCAAGGTGTCCTTATCTTGGTCATAGACCAAGACAAGGTCACCTTCAGAAAAGACACGAGGATAGACAGCTTTATCATACTGGGTTTTAACCCTTTTCTTATGAGCCTCATTTACTGTGGCTGCATCTCGACACTGCTCATCAAGATGTTCCAAGTGAAGGAGGCGTTCTTCGAGACCAGAGGTCTCTAGAAGGAGCTCAATAGCTAACTTAAGAGATGGAATTTCACATTCGACAGGAAAGATAGATTCCAACCCATAAACTAACTGAAAAGGTGTAAAACCTGTAGCAGTCTTGACGGAGGTTCGGTATGCCCATAGAGCTGGATACAACATAAGATGCCAATTGGATCTATTTTTATCAATTGTCCTTTGCAGGATCGTCTTGAGAGTTTTGTTTACTGCCTCGACCTGTCCATTGGCCTGAGGATAATAAGGAGACGAATGTTTCTGCCGGAAACCTAGCTTGAGAGCCAATTCAGACACTAGTTGATTCTGGAAGTGACTGCCATGGTCAGTGACAATCTTTCTTGGGATACCGAACCTTGAGATAATCTGATTAAAAAGGAACAATGTCGTTGCCTCGCTATCGTTCTTATAAGTGGGCATGGCCTCGGCCCACTTCATGAAGTAGTCGACAACTATGATAATATACTTGTGATTCACTACTAAAGGTGGATGACATGTCGTAAAATCAATACCCCACTTAGTAAAGGGACCGACAGTGACAACGGGAAAAAGAGGAGCTAGATTTGTGCGCATCTTCCGTGTATAAACTTGGCATGGGTGACAGTGTTTGACCGCTTCAACACAATCTTTGAAGAGAGAAGGCCAAAAGTAGCCAGCACGCAAGATACGCTGAGTTGTAGCAAGCCCCGATAATTGACCACCACAAGCTCCGCTATGGCAATCCTTTAGCACAGACTCTGCCTCCTAAGGTTAAATAGTGCCAAAGGATTGAATCAACCCCCTGACGATATAATGTATCACGAATAATGACGTAATTTTTAGCGAGGTGACGTAATTTGCAACATTCATCCTTACAGAAAGTAGAGGGAAAATTCGAAGTCTGGAGATAAACAATGATATCTCCATACCAAGGGTCGAGTGAAGAGATGAGGAATAAATGTTCGTTGGGAAAAGTTTCCTCATAAACAGTATCCTCTCCACAAGGCAGCTCGGAAATTAGCTCGACAAAAACCATAGATTTCTTGGACTTAGTGGACAAGAACTCGAGATCAAATTCTTGTAGAATGACAATCCATCGATTATATTTTCCCCCAATCGCTCGCCTACTGAGGACAAACTGAAACGGATTGACTGCTACCAAGGAAAAAGTTTTGCGTAGCAAAATATAATGACGGAGCCGCTGGACAGTGTGGACAGCTGCCAAGGCCAACTTCTCAACCGGAGAATAGCGAAGTTCAGGACCTATCAAGCCTCAGCTCAAGTAATAAATCACATGCTCTGTGAGAGCATCGACTTCCTGAACGAGAACCATACCAATGGTTGATTCTGCTGTAGCGAGATATAAAAGGAAGTCCCTACCATAATCCGGTGGACTCAAAAGCGGGGCAGAGGCTAATGCCTTTTTCAAAGCATCAAACGACTGTTGCGCAAATTCGTCCCACACGAATGGAACCCCTTTGCAGAGAAAACACATAAACCCTTTAGTGATCTTGGCATAATTCGCTATAAACTGTCTTAAGAAATTAGCCTTCCCTTGAAGACTTTGAAGTTGTCGAATGGAGGACGGGGGAGGCAACTGGATTATTGCCTCTACCTTGAAGGGATCGACTCTAATCCCTTCATTTGACACGATGAACCCTAACAACCGACCGGACGTAACCGCGAAAATGCACTTGTTCGGATTCAACCAGATTTTATAAAAATGATATCGCTCAAAAACCATTCGAAGGTGACTGGGATGAACAGTTATTTTTCGAGAACGAGCAGTGAGATCATCCAAGTATGTTTCGATGATATGTTTGATGTCATGGAAAGCATATGACATGGCCCGCTGGAACGTGGCTCCAACATTTTTAAGACCAAACAACATCTTTCTGTATGCAAAGGTACCCCAAGGACATATAAAAGCGATCTTATGCTGATCTTCAGGATGCATAGAAATTTGATTATAACCAGAAAAACCGTCCATGAAGGAAAAAATCTCATTACCTGCACACTCGTCAATAATCTGATCAATGAATGGCATGGGGTAATTATCTTTCAAACAAGCTTTGTTTAAGTCCCTAAAGTTGATGCATACTCAGATTGTTCCTTGCTTTTTTATCTACAGGAACTGGGTTAGAAACCCAATCGGTAAGAGGAACAGAGTATATAAAACCCGCCTTGAGCAAATTTTCTACTTTGGCTTTAATGGCTGCCGCTTTCCTAGGATTAACTGTTCGAAACCTTTGACGAACTGGCTTATCGTTTTCATACGTCTTGATCTCATGCTGAACTATAGAAGGATCAATGCCAGGAATTTCCTCATAAGACCAAGCAAATAGATCTCTAAATTCTTTGAAAAGGTCGGTGTAAATTTTCACCTCTTCACAGGAACATTTAATTCCGATGAAGAGATTCTTAATCAGATTAGGGTCCCTAGAGATGTTTATAAACATCGTTTCTAAGATCACCAACATATTAACTTTGGCACGAAAGTTTGCTGGAGCCAAAGGATTCGATATCTTAAAAACATCACTAGTGAATAGCTTGGAGAACTTAGCTTCCACTTCCCGCAATGGAGGAAGGAAATATGAACGATGGTGTAAGTCTTCCCAAGGTCGATCTACACCCATCATCACTTCAAGGATTGCTTCTTCAGAAGGTAAAACCGTATCTAAGCAGTCCAAGGCAGAGGTGGAATCAAAGGCCCAAGCCGGGGCCACATAACCCTCAAACTCCTCTTCAGAAGAAGGAGTAGAGTGGTCTTCTGCGGATTTAACGATAGACTGATATCTCAGCTCAGCCGCAGACATAGAGGATGCCATTCCATTTACTTGTCCTTCATCTAATGTGGACGTAGGTGAAGGCAAGGTCCAAGGGTGCGAAAAATAATGAGTTTGGAAGAACCCTTCTCGAGGAGACTCCTTGGATGATGAAACGACATTGATTCGAGTGATAGGAGAGGGAAACTCAAAGGTACCCATCAATGAGGGATACATCCCAACTCCTAGATTCTGAGTAGGCGGGCGAGGGTTATCCACTAAGGGGACAGTAGAGTTAGAAGTTGCTTGAGGATCAACTGGACAATAATCCAACTGATCTACCTTAACGATTTTCCCTTCATGAGGAAAGCAGATGACATGAAATGGAGTCGAAACAACGACATCCATCTCGTATACCTAATTCCTTCCTAAGAGGAGATTTTAATCTAGGTTAGCATCTATGACCTCTACTTCAACATTGACAACCTTTCCTCCAACACATATAGGAAAGGCCGGAATAATGCCATGCGGCTTGTTAGAATGCCCATCAAACGCAGTCAAAAGGGTGGGTGAAGGAATAGCCAAAGGAGATCCAATGGCCTTCCAGCAAGACATCGACATGACGCACGTGGAAGCTACCTCATCAATAACAGTGTGAAAAATATTAATCTTTCAGTATGTAGACTTTATCTGGAAAGCCATGTGATGAGGGAGTCGCTTTTTGACATTTAACAAGTCAAAAGTGAGCACTAAAGAATTGGTTGGATCAACTGCCCCTATTTCCGAGAGTGAAGCACTTCGCTAAGCTGGACACGACTGGAGAACCTCTAAAGCGGACATGGCACATGGACTCTGGGCCAGATCCTCCACAATGGAATAATTTTGGACAACACTAGCGTTAGGATTGATAGTCGTGCATTTAGCCGAACCTTTTGGTATCTGTGGTATAGTCTCAACAGGGGGTCGCTCAATATGAAGGTCGGTATTTCTGGGAGCAGTTTTGTCCTTGGAAGTTTCGGCTTCACCGTAGTCACGTGACCGAGTAGCCACATGTACATTAGAACCCATCATGAAAACGTTCGATGATTTTTCCCGTTCCTGGCTGCCCCTTGAGGAGGTACCAGGATTTGAACTCGCGGCAGCAAGAAATTGCTGCCCTTGGGGAAAAGGGTTGTTAAAATAGCTTGGGAACTAGAAGCCCCTTGCTACCCTAACAAGCATTGAGCATCCCGAATCTTCAGGAAGAGATGAGTTAAATGGTCTCCACTACACAACTTTCACGGAAACTTGAATTTCCTTTTAGACTCATTTCTACCCCCACCAACATTATTGCCGGATTTATTTGTGTCAGCCTTCCCGTCCTGATTCTTTTTCTTACCTTGTCCTTTATTTTTCCCATTGGAGTTTTGATTTCCTTTGGTGTTATCAGATTGGACGGCATTAATTGAAGAGGGTTGGGAAGACGAAGTAGTAGACGATGTGACTTGGTTGTTTGAAGCAGTTTGCAATGACAACTACTGCAATTGGCTCAACAAGTTCACCACATTCGTGTCTACCGATCCAACAATACCATCCCCATGGGGACTCGGCTTCGACTTAGCTATGTCAACCTTTGACCCAGGAGCATCCGGCAAGTATTTTTGTAGGATCCCAGACTGAGAGTAGATCAGTTCTAATTGCTGGACCCTTATAATGGCTTGCTCCTCGGAGTAAACTTCGAACATCGAGACATCCTTAGAGATCTCAGGTTGTAAAGATTTCAAAAACCATTCGAGACAGTACTCCAGAGGGATTTTGGCTTTTATGAGCCTCTTTCTCCGTCTCCATTCCTGAATATGGTCAGAAATGTGAGTTGTCATGTCCTGACGAAAATTGGCTAGAAGTTCAGTTCCGACGTCATAACGGACAAGAAACTGGAAATGGTTTAAGAAAATATTTTCTAAGTCAGCAAAAGATGTAAAGCTGCCCCCTGGGAACTCTATATACCAATTGGCCGCATTACCAGTCAAGGTGCACTGAAAAAGTCTCAACCTAACTGAATCATCAATAAGGGAGTTCGACAATCACCACAAATGGAATGTGGTCACATGGTCGACTGGGACTTCACCGCTCTTCCCTTCGAATTTTGGAATGTCCGAAGGAAGTTTGGTTGGGACCGGAGGCCTGGCCGGATTATACTTGATTGGATCATTCGTTAACTTTGTGAGGTCTGGCAAGTTCAAAGTTACCAGAAACGGAAGCCTAGGAGGACCTTGGGGGTTCCACCGAGACTGAGCAGAACTCCCAAAGTTATGAAAAGCTGGGCCTGGATTTTTGAAGGCACCAGGCTGCCCGAAGTAACCTACAGAACCAGATGAACCAAAAGGCATGCCTTGTGATCGAGCATAACTCGGAGTTTGACCAACTCCGGCCGCAAAACCTCCATAACCGGCGAAGCTTCCTCCTAAAGGATTATAAGGAGCAGACAACCCATGATAAGGATCCCAAGCAGAGGCTAGGGGAGGAATACTTCGGAATGAACTAACCATGGAGTACGGCCTATTCCCTTGTTGGCCAAGAAATGAATTCCCAGTTCCCATACTACTAACCGCAGGGTTAGTCTACCCTGAAAAGGATTGCTACCTTGTCCTAAAGAAGAGAAAGGCATAGATCCAATTGTCAGGTTGGAATGTGGTATATGACCACTTCCAAAAGGAAAACCCTGGAATGAAGTCGATCCACCCATCATGGATGTGGCGGCACTAAACAGAACTGACGGAATACCCTGAGAATGGGTGCAAAACGGGAAAAATCCAGAACTAAAAGCATTGGTTTGGGAGTTTCCACTCGTAGAAGGAATGGAGGTAGTCCCAACTAAAGACGTGCTAGCAAAGGACCTGAATAAAGAAGCTGAGGGGATGGAAATAGTTCCTCCCCCTTGTACAAATATTGGAGTCTGCACAGTCGTAGCACTTGTAGAAGCCATGCTTCCAGTAGTGGTCATCGCTGGTAAGTGCGTTATGTGACCTGGACTTGATGGTCGATGTGTTGGAGACCCAACGTATTGTAACACTTCCAGATGATTAGGAGGTAGGGGAGAATTTAGAGCCCTTAATGACTATGAGAGTTCTTCTACCTCTACGTTATCTTGCATTCGAAAGAGAACTCGAGAAAGTGCAGGAGTACTTCTCTCTTATCCTGCGGAAGTACTAGGTCTATCTTGAGCACTGATGCGCCCGAGGGGAGGATCAATCCCCGATGCATCAGCTACTGCAGGACAAAATCCACCAGCAGTGTTACCTCTGCGCCTTCTAGGTGAAGGCTCTGAACTTGGTGGTGAAAGACCACGAAGTCTTCAAGACCGTCTAGGCGATCAGTCAGCCACTTTGAATTTTTTTGTTAAGGTCTAACTAAAGACTCAAAAAATTGAAAGCTAGGCCAACTAGGAGCATAGAGCACACACTATAAATTCTTTAAAGATATCAGCTAGTTAAACAACTTCCAAGTATTTCCACTACGGGTGATTAGGACCAGACACCAAAATACGAGAAAGTGAAGTAAGGGGCCTTCCGAAGATAGTCTGGGATAATGACGGCCCAGTCCTATCAGCAAAGGTAATAGAGGAAGTTACACTGGCCTCCTAACAATAGCCTGCACCGGTGCAAGCCCACAAGCTTCACAAGGGTGCCCTCCAGTAGTACCGTTGAGAGTGATACAATGTTGACCTCAGGTGCCACGGGATTCCCCTCCGCAGCCACCTATGTAGATCCCTAGGAGTAGCAACTATGGTTACCAACTCATATCAGAAGCCAAGCGGAACAGCTGTGAGGTAAGTTCGGACAAGTAGGATAGGGGGTGTCTCTCTTCCCTGTCTTTACAAACCCTCGTGCTTAACTCCCATATCCGGAGCTTTCCTGCACTTCCTAACGCTATTGGATTTTCACTCACTATTCAGACTCCTATGTTTGACAATTTAAAATGGCCTTGGAGAGTTAACTCTCCATACACCTAATCCAAGGCCCTAAAATATCCTAAAACTTGTTGGTGTATCTAACTGACAAATATAAAGTTCTAGTATATTTTAAATTAGCTCTTGATTTTAGTGGGCTGTTATTTAAATCAAGGGATGAAGGAAGTGAAAATGATGGTGTTATGACGCAAAAGAAATTAATAAAACCAAACTACATGCACATGCACTTGTTTTTCGTTTTTCGATGAAGAGCAATTACTACAGGGTTCAGAGGAACTTCAAATAAAAGTACAACTTTTTCTTTTCTTTTCCAACTTCACACTCACAAAAGCTAACAAAACTATAAATGCCTAGAAAGATGCACAATCTAATCCTAATGCAATAAATACATGCCGTTGCAAGATTCAAAAACTACTCTTAAATCAAAAGATGAAGGTTTCTTGTTTATCGATTTTATATTTGCCACTTAAATGTTTAGATGGAATATAAGTTTTTATTGCTTATTTTGTCTAAGCACTAAAAGCAAGATGAAGACAAAAAAATAGGCACTTTCATTCAACAAAAAGGAAAACTCAATCAAAACAAGGTTCAAAAAAGCAAAACAAAGTTTCAATAAATTTCCTTCAAAAGCAACTCAAAAACGACTTTTCAAACATACTCTAACAAGACTGAAACTTGATGACTGAAAAATAGGCACTAAAGCACTTTGCGAGCTTACGACACAAAACAAGTGGGAACTCAACAAAACAAAGGTGCTTTGAAATGCTTTTAACAATCAACAAGCAGTGAAATGAGCTTGGCAAAAGAAACCAAAAGATTGAAAAAGACAACATTCAAGAAAGCGTAAACAAACGAATTTCAAGAAGCAAGAAAAGCAGATGATCATAAAACTAGTTCAACCATGCAAACCAAAAAGTCATTAAAACAAAACTCAACACAAAGATTGAACCCAATATTTCTGCCCTGAATACACAGAACAACTAAGATTCCTTGCAAGAAACCTTGTGTGCTTAAGCAAAAATAAATGACGGTTGCAAGAAAACGAACAAGACCAACCTTTTCACAATCAGAGATAATTCAAAACAAGACACTTGCTGTAATAACTAAAGACTGTGACAGAACAGTGATTGTTCCAAACTGAATCAGACCAACATAAAATCTTCCAAAAACAAAAAGATTTCAAAAATCTTGGAAATATATGCAGGTTCACTTAAGGAAAGATGCATATATATGCTTCTGTAAACAGAGAAACTAGCGTATAAAAAAGCTTCCAAGAAAAACAAAAAACAAATCTGGAAAAAATTGATCAAAGCTCACAATTCAGGCACTGACTACACAGTAATTGAAGATAAACAGACAGTTGAGCCTTGATTGGCTTGAATACACCCAAACTAGGAACAACAAGAGTGTTGTCCCTAGTGGAGTCACCAATTTTGTTGTGGGATAAACTCCCCTAGGGTCTTGGGTGAATACCCTAGCAGACAGAAGGTTATCTATGCAAAGAAACACACATTCCAAGCAATCATAATGCTACTATAAGCAAACTCTACGATAGGAGGCGTACCTAAGGTCCTACGTTCGAGAAGAGCCTCCAAGGGTCCAAACCCTTCTTTGAGTTCCTTTCCTCCTTTGACTTGCAAAACCAATAATTCAAGAAAGTGCAACATTATATGGACTAAACGTCATAAAGAAACCAACTTCATAATATAAGGAAAGGTATTTAGTTATGCAATTAAACAACCTATCTCATATGATTCATAACATGAATATCAAAACATGAAGAAGATCTATATCAGGAACAAAGACATGTGTTTCTTTTATTATAGAGAAAGAAAGTACATAAAAAGAACAATTTCACCTGAGTCGTCCTTTCGCAGGCTCCAAGCGGAACCATCTCCCGGATTCATCCAGTCTCAAGCCTTTAACAAACTCCTTCCATGACTTACTCCATGATCTCTCAAGTAGTATGAAATCATCAACACACACAAGGAAACAAGGGTTTCCTGTAGGATGGGGGAAGTGCAGGAGGCACAAGGATCTTCAGACCTGGTCAGGGAAATCTCAGCATAATAATCATTCTCTTTCTTCTCTCCTCCCCTTGGCCTTCCCATAGAAATATTTTTATACTTCTCCCAAAGTAGTTTTTTAGTTGGGAATTCATTGGGAATAGTTGGGCCACGGGCACTAATAGGTGATCAACAGGTAAAGCCTGTGATCTCTGCTCGAAATTAAGGAGATTTTTATTTTTTAAGTGTTTTTATACATATACGTGGGTTGGGTATACACAGACCCGCATATACACGCGTTTATCTCAGGGCAATGTCACGTATGGGGAAAAAACACTGCTTTTTTAGATTTGGTACCAGATTTGGCAGGAGGGGTTGCCCTAGGCCATGAGTGGAGCTTCACAAACCTCAAGATTGAGATTTGGAGCTATAACAATATCAACAAAAATTTGGAAAAGTCACAACATGAAGAACTAACCAAGATCATGCAAAAACATTCTATTGCATTTGCATGGGAGTATACTGATATGAAAGGTATTGACCCTAAGAATTGCATCCATCATATCTATATTGAGGAAAATAGTAGACCAATCAGACAGCCTTAGAGAAGGATGAATCCAAATCTTAGGGAGATAGTGAAAGAAGAGCTCCAAAAACTACTCAATGTAAACTTCATTTACCCAATTTCAGAAAGCCGATGGGTTTCTCCTTTGGTTATAGTACCCAAAAAGAATGGTAAATGGAGGGTATGCATTGATTACAGGGAATTGAATAAAGCAAATTTGAAGGATCACTTTCCGTTTCCCTTTATCGATCAAGTATTAGATACATTAGTAGGCAAAAAGTACTTTTCTTTTCTGGATGGTTTTAGTGGTTATAATCAAATTCAAGTAGCACCTGAAGATCAAGATAAGACCACATTTACCTGTCCATGGGGAACTTTTGCTTATCAGGTGCTTCCTTTTGGATTATGTAATGCACCCGCATCATTCCAAAGAGCAGTACTAGGAATTTTTTCTGATCTAATCCATGATTGTGTAGAGGTATATATGGATGATTTTACAGTTTATGGTGATTCGTTTGAAGAGGCATTAGAAAATTTGGAAGAAGTCTTTATAAGATGTAAAGAAACGAACCTTTCATTAAGCCATGAAAATGCTTATGATGTTTACCGAGTATTGTTTGGATCATATTTCAGGAATGGGTTAAGGTTGATAGTAAAACTGAGTCATCTCCAATTACTATTCCAAATTGTAAACAAGATGTTAGAAGTTTTATGGGATTTACTGGATATATGAAGATTTTAAGAAAATTCACCAAAATAGCATCTCCACTCTTCAAACTGCTTACAAAAGACTGTGAATTCAAATGGGGTCCTGATTGTCAATCAGCATTTGAAACTTTGAAAACAAGAATATCTGAAGCACCTATCTTGAGACGACCAAATTAGAAACTCCCTTTCCATATTTCTACAGATGCTTCAGATACAGCTCTAGGGGTTGTGTTCGGAGAAAAATATTTAGTTCCTTATTCCATTTACTATATCAGTAAAAATTTAACTCCCACTGAGTTGAACTATACTGTGACTGAAAAAGCGTTCTTAGTTATTGTTCATGCAATCAATAATTTCAGACATTATATAACAGGCTATGAAACATTTATTCATACTGATCATTCTGCAATTAGATATCTAATGAACAAACCCATTACTAATGGTAGAGTTACAAGGTGGCTCCTACTTTTATAGGACTTCAATATTATTGTGTTAGATAGACCAGGGAAACAAAATATAGTAGTTGATTCCTTGTCTAGGATTTAGAATACTAAATAATATTCTCCTGTAGAGGACAAGTTTCCTGATGAATATTTATTTGCAGTAACTACTAAGACCCCTTGGTATGCAGATATAGCTAACGATTTGGTTACAGGGAAACTACCTCCACATTTATTTCCTAGTGAAAGAAGAAATATTATTCAGGAGAGTTCAAAATATTCATGGATTTCTAGCGAATTTTTTAAAATAGGGCCAGATTTTGTTATCAGAAGATGTGTTAGGGAAGATGAAATGCCTGATATCCTCAAAGCATGTCATGATGAACCATGCGGTTAACACTTTGCTGACAGAAGGACAGCCTATAAAATCCTCTCTTTAGGATATTATTGGCCATCCCTCTTCAAAGATGCAAAACAATATGTCAAAAGGTGTGACAGCTGCCAAAGAGTAGGGAAACCTACCCTCTCAAATGGAATGCCATTGCAGCCACATGTACACATCGAACCCTTTGAAAAATGAGCTTTAGATTTCATTAGACCTATTAACCCACCATCTAAACAAAGAAAGTATGTATTGGTATGTATTTCTTATGTCACTAAATGGGTAGAAGCCAGAGCATTATTTTCTGCTACTGAGCATTCAGTTGTTAGTTTTCTTTATGAAGATATTTTTACTCGCTTTGGTGTTCCAAGAGAAATTGTGACATATCAGGGAGGTCAATTCACATCCAAACTGGTGGAGAACCTGATGGAAGAATACAAGGTCAAGCATAGAAAATCTACTCCTTACCATCTGCAAGCAAATGGTCAAGTGGAATCTACAAACAAAGTTATTGAAGGCATCATTACCAAGACTGTTCATCTGCACATAAGAGATTGGATAGAAAGGCTTCCCGAACCCTTATGGGCCTACAGAACTACATGGAGGAATACAACAGGACATTCTCCCTATGAGCTTGTTTATGGGAAATAAGCCCTGCTCCCCATTGAGTTCCAAGTTAAAACTTTCAAGATGGCAGTTCAGTTGGGAATGGATCTATCAAAAGCCCAAAAGCATAGAATGGAGCAGTTGAATGAACTAGATGAGATCAGACAAGAGGCAATCCTAAGAATTGATCTAGTTCAATATCAAAGAGCTAAGTCGCATAACAAGTACATCAAGGAGAAAATTTTTTAAGAAGGAGATTGGGCACTGCTATTTGATTCCAAGTTCTAAGGTTTCAAAGGTAAATTTCAGACTCATTAGCTTGGGCCATATGAAATTGACAAAGTCTTTAGCAATGGAGTGGTAAGAATCAAAACCATGGATGAATACCAAACTCCCCTTATTGTGAATGGTCACAGATTAAAGATCTATCTTAAGCCACTCTCAAAGGAGGAATTTGTCAAAAAATTTCAGGATAATTCTGCAATAAGGCTGGTGAAGAAGAATCCTTCTTCTGCAATAAGCCTGAAAACCAATCACTAATTGGCAGCCTTATACAGAAAATACAGGGCAAAAATCAGAACCTTCTGACGCCCTATATTTTCCAAAAAAAAAATCTCTCTCTCATTTCATAGTTTCATGTCACTTCACTTCATTTCACTCCACCTCGCTTCATTGCACTTCACTTCACTTCATCTCATTTCATTTTATCATCATATTCCACCAATAAAAGTCCTTTCATGACCAGATTTCATTCACTCAGTCATCATTCATCCATCTCCATTCATTCATATGATCACTGTGTCAGTTTCCACAACTGAATCTTGTTTTCGCAGCTAAAAACTAATTCCACAACTGATTGTAGATCCCGTAGTTAACACTCTGTATTTCAGCACTGACAGTCATATGTTAACCAAATAATAATAGGAACCAAATGCAGGTATGACAAAGGAAATATTTTGAAGATATAAAGCACCTAAAGCACCAACAGGAAGCAACCAATCAAAAGGTCAGTGGACGGAAGTGGTAATATTCTAAGGTATGATCAAAGTTTATTTCAAATAACATTTTGAAGCACATTTTATATAGTTATGAAACCACCGGCTCCATTATATGTAATGATTCGCCTTGATAGCTTTCATAACCACTCCGTGGCCTTTACATAATTCCACCATGAACCTTGCATTAATTTTTAACGGCCTCATGATCTGTCTCCAAATTTAACTCGTGTTCAATTGTACTTTGACATTCCACCTGTTAAACCGGGTAATTATGGGGACGTAATCGATTTTATCATGGTTCTTTCCTACCACACAAATTCCGCAGCCATTTTGTGAGCATGCTAACGTCTATTCTACAGCCGTCTAGTTCAAAGCTTTGCTGGGCTCACTCTTGAAGTTTCATTTGTTATTTCTGCCATGTTCACATAAACCTCCACTCCGTGAGATCATTTTCACTACTTGTTCTCCATCTCCTGCTAATATAGCCGTTTTACCTCCGCCAGTCCATTACTCACAGTCCATCACTCACAGACGTATTTTTAAGGCAGAGGAAGAAATGGGCCTACTGGTGCGAACAGAGCTGGACGGACCTAACTTCATGGAGGGTTATCCACAATTGAAGAGTATATTACGGAAGGCACGGTGGCTGTAGTTCATTCAGAAATTCAGAGGGCACAACAAAGAAGTTACAAAGACTTTTGCAAGGTCCTTTGATGGCATGGAAGTTGAGGTTCAAGATCTTAAATTCTTATTCACGGAGGCATCTATCGCAGCAGCAACGAAACTCCCACAGGAAGGGGAACGGTGGTTAAAAAACAAAAATTTTGATGAGAAGGCCTGGAGGATTATGTTGCGTAACCCAGGTATGGATATAACTATCTTCAAACGTGGTATCCCTATTATTTCTCTAGAGGAAAACTGGACTAGTTTATTATTGATAATCCAAAAGTTTATTACATGTGAAGGATGGTCTGGGTCCATGTACATGTACCACACCTGGCTGCTAATGAATTTTCTAGAAAATCAAACTATAAATTTGCCCTATTTTCTGTTGAATAGCCTGAAAAAGATGTCGACAACTATAAAAACAACCTGGATGACATAGAGCCCCAAATTTACCATCATGGCCTTGTCAAAATCTTGATTGAAAAAAAGTTGAAGGAAAGAAAAGATACCTGGGAACAGTTTTTGGTTCGAAACTTCTTTCAGGACCCACCTGAGACACCTGAAAGTAGCTCAGCTAAGAAAAATCGGAGAAAGAAAATAAGTGTGAACATTCAGGACACTCCTACTAACATAGCTAAAGACACTAGTAAGGAAAAGAAGCTATCTGAAAATAGGAAGGAAAGAACTAAAGGTAGGAAGCAAGGGAGACCAAAGGAGAAAAGAAATATTGAAGCTGCCTATCAAACCCTAGAACCTTCCTCAAAAGAGGATCAAATAGTCTTTGAAAGACTCATCTACCTTAAGGAACAATTAGCTGTAGCAAAGAGGAAAGGGAAAGAAAAACAAAGTGTGGAGAAAGGGGACCCCAGCTCACAGAATCTAAGGAGGAGCTCCAAACTTAAAGGAAAACTGAGGAAAGTACAAACTAAAGGGGCACACTTCATTGACTTAGGAGAGGAAACAACAGAACAATCTCCAGAAATCTCTCCTGGTTGTATCCCACCACATTCTCAACCAAATATTGAGACCAGTCCTCCAGATGTTGAGATCATTCCTTTTCAACCAGATTTTGGGGTCAGCCCAATAAAGACTACACCTGAGATAGATCCAAACCAGCAAGAAATGTATGACTATATCAAGTTGTTGGAGAAGACTACCACAGATCCAGGCACTTCATCTACCTAGCCTAATATTGCACAGGAATCTCAAATCCAATCACTAAAACAAGAAGTTTTTGAACTAGAGGTCTTGAATAGACACATCAAAAGAGAAAATGAAACATTAAAGGAACAAAGCAGGTTGGATAAAATTATTCACGACAACACCATGTTGCATCTTGGGCTGTGGCAGAAGAAGAATAGGAAATTGAAGAGAAATAGTAGGAGGTTGAGCAGAGCTCTTATCAACCTCAAATTCAGGTGCCTAATGAGAAAACCCATGATGACAGTGGTGCCAAGAGAGAAGAGAAGAAGGTTTCATGTGTTAGCAGAGGTCTCAGAACACATGAAATGAAGGGAGGGTGTTCAAAGTTTTGGTTGCATGGGGACATGCAACACCTTCACAGTGGGGGTATGTTGAGCCTTGAAACTACATCTCTCCTACACACTTTCCTAGACTTTTTCCCCTCACTAGTACCTCATAAGCTATCAAACATCATTACATATTGATTCTAAAAGAGCATTTAAGTGGTTTTATAACTATGTTTTTGTGTTTACTATTTGACTTAGGTTTTGCTCATTAGCTGCGGAATGCAGCCACTTTCTGCAGCTGAGTTAACTTTCTGCAACTGTTTTTGTTGATCTCTAGGTTACAGGTGTCATCAAGCAAAGCGAGACATGTGGGCAAGTCTAGAATGATTTGGACATGGATCAGGTCCTATTGGTTCAGCCAAATTCATAGAGGAATCCCTTTGTCAAACGGTGGTCAAACGAAGAGTTCTATGGAAAACAGGTCTCTATTTTCAAACACGTGAAGGGTCCGACACTGTTCCTAGATCCATGGGTTCATTTTGACAGTTGTAGACTGCCCCCACGACACAAATCCAAAAGCCATCTTTTGATAGATTGAATGATCTTGGCAACCATCACGCTAAGCTCATGAATGTTGTCTTTTTATGTGTCCTTTGTTGAAAGTGTTCCATAGGAAAACAGTTATGAAATTTCCCTTATAAATAATGCATTTGCACACACATAGAACTAGTTAATTTTTTATGTCGTTTTGCTGTTAGTCTCTGTACTGTGCCGTGAACTGGTCCTGCTGCTGTAACGAGAGGATTCTTCCTCTATTTGCAATATAAAAGGACTCTGTTTTATATGACTGTGTGAGCATAATTCCAAACTGATAGTGTGTTGACCAAGGTCGTGCAGAGGGCCCCTACTGGCTAAGGTTTTGTTTTCTTTATTTCTGTAAAGTTTTCTCTGTTGTTTCCTTATTTCCATTGCACATATTTCATAGTTTGTCCACCTATTTATATTTCACAAGTTAGTGATGATGTTAACATTTCATTCCTGTACATGATTTTTCTCAAGTATTGTATATTTTACTAACACTGATCAGTGTGTGTTTCAGGATAGGCTAGGCCCAGGCATTTTCATACAATTTTTGCAATAACTAGTGACATGAGATTAGCCTCTCTGCTGACTTTGTTTTTCTTAGCTTTTCAATTTCGGTTATGTTGTGATTTCAGTCTTATTCACTTACTTTGTTAGTTAGTTTAGATATCAAATTCCTCATATCATTGACGTTATCTCCAAAGCCATAGCTTAACCCCGAAAAGACTACCTGGCGAGCTATCAGACTATGAATGATGTGATTTGATTTTAGTTTTATTTTTCTGCAGTTAGATATCAAATTCCTCATATCATTGATGTCATCTCCAAAGCCATAGCTTAACCCCGAAAAGACTACCTAGCGAGCTATCTGACTATGAATGATGTGGTTTGATTTTAGTTTTATTTTTCTGCAATTAAATATCAAATTCCTCATATCATTGACGTTATCTCCATAGCTTAACCCCGAAAAGACTACTTGGCGAGCTATCAGACTATGAATGATGTGATTTGATTTTAGTTTTATTTTTCTGCAATTAGATATCAATTCCTCATGTTATTGACGTTATCTCCAGAGCCATAGATTAACCCTAAAAAGACCACTTGGTGAGCTATCGAACTGTAAATGAAGTGAATTGATTTTACTTTTATTAGTTTGCAGTTTTTGACTTGTTTGAGTGCAGTAGCTTAACTTATTTTTCTGTATTTAGATGAGCAGTAGGGATAGTGATTTCATGATCAATAGTTCATTATTTGTTTGATTTTAATAGCAGCACATTTCCATTCTTGTTTAAGTGTTATTTTCACTACTAGTATGTTTTGAGATCCTCTAAAGTGTAAGCTCTGGAAATCATCATAAAGGACATAATTGCCTTAAAATCTATATCCATACTTGCCTTCTAAAGTATTCTTAAAACTCAGGAATAGGATTTCCATTCACATTAGGAGATGAACGAAGATAAAACCCCCAAAACAAAATAAAAATTGAAAACAATAAAAAGTAAGAAAGAGGTTGTCTTGAACATATAGTGCACCACACTTCACCAGTTTACGACGCCCAGATTGATAATTAATGCATCAATTTAGAACATACTAAATTGACTAAATATTTTGGCGCCGTTTCCGGGAAAGTGTAACTAGGTAGCCGATCTCTTACATAAAAAAAAAAGGGAAAAATTGATAACTTCTTGAAGTATGCTCTCCTCTTGCACCTAGTGTGATCTGGAGGATCAGAAAAAAGAGTTATTAGTTAAATAATTTCTTGATTATGCTCTCTTCTTGCACCTAGTGTGATCTGGAAGATCAGAAAGAGAATTATTAGCCCGATTTGAACGAAAAATTAAAAGTTAAAAAATGGCATGCATAGAGCAAGAGATTCTAGGGGAAGGTTTATAGCTAGGGCCAAGAGTTCTATTTTCACAACTCCAGCTACTTCAAGGCATAGACAAGATTCACCTCCATCTACTACCAGCCTTAGGATTCCTGGAATTCAAGTTGCAGTAGTTGAATTAGAAGATTCTCCCACACTATCTACTAAATCTGATCTAGGAGAAGAACCTTTCTTCACTTCTACAGGGGAACCTATTGTAATCCAAGAAGTAGAATCACCTGAAGAAGAGGAAAAGGGAGAAACTCTCTTTCATCCACCATTAATAGAAGAACCAGAAGATTATGAGGAAACTATCATGATGGAGGAAGTAGTAAATGGATTTGGGGGTAGAGGTAGAGGAAGAGGAAATAATGGAGGCAACAATGGTGGAGGTGGAGGTAATAATGGGGGAAATAGGGTAGGAGATAACTCATTTGGATTCCCTATAGCCGATGAGGAAACTCATACAAAAATGAAAAAATTTCACCATCTGTCCTCCCAAACTTTTATGAGTTGCGAAGTGAGGATCCTGAAACATTTCTATTTGAGTTTGAAGTCTTGTGCCGAACCTATGACTATATGGAAGACTTTTAAAAACTCAAACTGTTTCCTTCAAAATTGAAAGGAGATGATTTGAAATGGTTCATGGGATTAGTCTCTCAATCTATTAAGACTTGGAATAATATGAAACAAACATTTTTGGATAGATACCTAGACTATTGTATGCCCACCGATCATAAGGATGAGGTATTCAAAATGATGCAAAAAGAAGATGAAAAATTGGAGGATTTACTTGAAAGATTTCAATAAAACTTAAAGGGAGAAAAGATGAGTAATTTAGATGAGGAAACCTTGAAAGCCCTTCTATTGAAAGCCATTAGGGATGAATGGATAGATATTTTAAATATGATGGGGAAGGGAGACATTTCTCAACTTCCACTTCATGACATAGCAAAACTATGTATCCATCTCTTAAGAGGAAAATCTAAAACGGGAAAAGGGCCTAGAGATCCTTCTCTTATTAGAGAAAACAAATCTGCAACTAGATTAATAAGTAGGGCAGAGATTGGTAATATGCTTGATGAGTTCAAAATTGATATTCTAGGGAGCCTTAGTGAACAACTAGACACCCTTAAAATACGAAACAAGTAGAAAGTAGAAGTTGATTCCTTGGCCATCTTTTGTCCAAAATGTAGAAAGAAGCATGCTCTAAGGGAATGCCCCTTGGATGCAAAAGTTGTAGAAACATGTATGATTTTCTCAGAAAGTCATGAGACCAAGGATTGTCCTTCAATTCTTGGACTCAAAGCTGTCTTTCAAGAAGATCCAAATTCATTAGAGTCCCTTTGTTTTGTTTCAAGGAGACCTTGGCAGGGGCAACAAAATTAAGGATTTAACAATCCTATGAACTTTCAGCTCCCGCCAAATTGGAATTGTTGGCAACAACCTTGGCCCCAACCTCAAAATCCATATCAACCATGGGCACAAGGGATGCAAAATCCTTATGGGAGATTTGATCAATTTTATCAATATCCTCCATCTTTTCAAAATCAACAAAATCCACAACTTCCAAATCAAAACCCACAACTTTCATTGCCATTTCCACAACAACAACCTTCTCAACAAAATCCAAATCCTCAACTCTTGCTTCCATTTCAACAAAAGACAAATAAACTACCAGCTCATCCATTGCCAAATCCTACAATAAAAATCCTCAGAATGCTTACATGGTAGAAGGACAACAATTTCCTAACTATATGATTGTTCCTCTTAACGATGTTCAACTCATATCTGGTAGAGTTTTAGAAAAACCATCTATAGATGTTCAGGAGCAAGATACCTCTAAGGAGGATTCTATTAAAGTCAATAAAGGTTTTGAGGAAGCATCTCTTCAAAACCCAATCATTCAAAAAGAAAAAGAAAAAGAGTCAACCCCCACAACTCCTATAGTTGAGCAACCTGCATCTTCATCCACACCTCCTTTCCCCGAAAGATTACAAATTG
Source organism: Pinus taeda (assembly GCA_000404065.3). Classification (NCBI taxonomy): domain Eukaryota; kingdom Viridiplantae; phylum Streptophyta; class Pinopsida; order Pinales; family Pinaceae; genus Pinus; species Pinus taeda. Next base: position 78,471 of record APFE030442787.1, on the reverse strand, counting down.
ACAAAGGGTTGGAAAAACAAATCTTTTTGCCTAATTATGATTTTCTAGATGAATTAAAGAATGTTGTATCAAGATCCCCTTGCTACAAGCCATTAGAGAGATTCCTATTCTAGCAAAAACAATAGAGGAGTTGAGTCTTAAAGACAGAATTCAGAACTAGGCTACAAGCATCCCTCACAATCCTTTCCTCCATGACCACTACCCTTTCCCAATATTTGGTCTCATTCGGACTGAGATTTCACCTTCTACAAGAAGTTTTATGTCTTCTACAGGAAGATCTTGTAGAGCCTACAAACAAGCCAAGATCGATCTCCGAGGAGGACCCGAAGGTTGAGAATCTTTCCATAAGGCCTGTAAACATCCCTGCTTCCATCCATCACCATATATCACATTTTTCCATCTCTGTACACCTCCATTGCACTCATTTTTTAATGTTCCTGCACAGTCACACACATAAATCCCATTTTCTTCATACTGCCAGCAAAAAATCCCTAATGACAAATCAAATAGCAATTTTTCACTCACCATACCTATTACCCTTCGTCTAGATTCCTCATCAGCCGAGACCCAAGTCTGTATTATAGCCCAAGCTCATTTTTTCCTTACTGTGCAAAAACTGCAGAATGCTCTGATACAAAAATACATAGAGTAGAATTTTTTTTCCCCTAACTTGAACACCGTGCATCCATTTAAAAATCATTTTTTTATGGAGAGTTGTATAGGGATGATGGCAACATGCCCAAGCAATTTCAGCCAATTCCAGTGCACAGTTTCCAAGAAATCAGCCTCCATCACCTTTAGCCATTTTTGGATTTTCTCCATATCTGTGCATCCATTTCAAAACTGGTTTCATGGGGACATGCATATGGGTGATAGTAACTTGCCGAAGCAATTTCAGCCAATTCCAGTGCACAATTTCCGAGAAATTGACCTTTGTCACCTTCAGCCAGTTTCAGTTTTTCTCGAAATTTGTTCATCCATTGACCACAATTTTGCTATGGGAGGTGCATAACAATGATAGAAATATGCTCAAAACATTTCAGGTCAATCCAATCTATTGTTTGGGAGCTATGGAGAAAACAAGTCGTTGTCCTGCAAAAATCTAGCATCAACAGCATGAGGGAGCAAATCTGAAGGTGGAAGCAGACTCGTGCAGGTTAGATCTAGCTAGAGGAGACCTGCAGAAGAAAAATAGCCATGTATCAACAACTAGAAAAGCATGCATCCACAGAAACAAAGGCATGCAGCAGAAGGAAGGCCACAACACCTCACAACAAACGCATTCAACTTCCAGGTAAGTGACTAAACCCGTTCCTCTGTTGCATGCATGTAATTTAAGAACTACATGGACAGTGAGATGGTTGTGATTAAACAAAATCGGTGGCCAGCTAACTGGCCACCCTCATCTAGTTCAGACAATGCCTTGTCCAGCTCTTCAATGCTCAGTTGGAAATCATACAGCATACGTGTATAGTCAACTCACGCAAAATTTAAAAAAGAGGTAGTGACAGATGTTTTAAACTCTAGTGCAACTGATGTCAAGTGATTAACTGGTAGAGAACATACAATTCATAATAAAAATGTAGTGCAGACCAATGGTCTACATGGGGCCAACATGAACTTGGCCAGCTCAACCTCCATCAACGGAAGTCTCCATAAACAGCCAATCAAACTCATCTTTGAAATACCCTCACCACTGTTGTTTCCATTTTATCATCGTCCCTGAAGCTGCAACAAGCTCTATACCACCTCCATAGTAGTGAACCAGTCATTCTCTGCCATTTTTTAAAACCCTCCTGCTTATTGGCATTCTACAGGAAGCTGTAATAGTTCTATAGGAGCAGGAACAACGTCTACAGGAAGGTTTCTACAAGAAACGCAGAGAACAGCGTTGCAGAAAGAAAACCCAAGATTTTTGTCGAACTTCAAGCTCAAAATGAGGTGGGGTAGGGAAAACTTCTTTGTGCATGATTTGTTTGAGTAAGGTGGCGAATTAAACACAACATTAGAATGAAAAAAGAGAGTGAAAGTCTGCCTGCACATTGAAAAAAATGAAAAGTCTACTTGCATATTTTCTCTGAGTTCTACACAGTTCTTTGTTTTTTCCCTCTGCATTCGAATTATGTATTCTTATTTCTCGCATTCTTCTAAAAAGAGAGATTCAACCATAGGAACTAAGCCTGTGTGAAAAAATGAATTTGCAAAGCTATCCACTCTCTGAAAGAAAAAACTGTGTTATTTGTTCTATGTTCTGTCAAAAAAATTGATTTCTTTTCAAAACTTGAGAAGCAAATTCAGGTTGGAAAACTTTGAAGAGAGGAAAAATTGCAAATCGTTGTTGTGAAAAAACACGAAAAATTCCAGGAGCAGTAACAAGTTCTACAGGAGCACCTACAGCCAGTTCCATAGGAGGGGCAGTGAGCTATCTTTTTTAGAAGAAAACACGGTTTTTTGCAAAATTTTTGGCTTCAGGAGGTAGGTTCCATGCATACCCACCTTGATTATCAATATGTGGAAGGAATTATATCATTTTAAGGAAGGATTAAACCTAAAAAATAAGAGTAAGTGCATTCAAAATTTCTGCCTGTTTAAAAAAAAAAAAAAAAAAAGGGAAGAAGAAAACAAACTATTTTATCTGTTGCATGTTTATGCAAAATAAGTGATGCAATTTTAGGGAAGAATTAAGCCTGAAGAAGGGAGAAATTGCATTTAAAAAGAAGGGTTGCCTATTTCTTAGAAGAAACACATTTTTCCCTTGTTTTCCTATTTTCTTCAAAATTCTTGTCTCCATCCCTACATTTGGTGTTCAGAAGGGGTATAAGCACAATGACAGAAGGATTCATAGACTCCAGCATTAAGGTTAAGGCAAGGAGTCCAGATCAGTTAGCCCACCATGGACTCATCAAACTGTTGGTGGAAGATGCTTTACACACCTATATTGTCCCCATAGCTTGGGAAATCTTCATAAATATGTCCACAGATGATAACATCAAAACTTTGGCTAAGAACATCAGCCTATCTAGCAGTGATGAGTGGGAGCAAACTGAAGAAATTGAGAAGAACATTGATGAGGGAGCACAGGACATTCAAGCAGTGGGTAAAACAGAGGAAAAATAGAAGGAAAAAGAGGAATTTCACAAGACCACTGAGCATAAGATTGAAAAGGAGACAACAACAAAAATAGAGAAGGGAAAAAGGAAAAATGTTGGGAAGAAAAAGGCCAAGAAAGCCCAAAAGAAGACTGCCACAACCAAAGCAGGGAACTAGCAGGAGAAAGAAAAGACACACCCTGAGATATCGGTGACACAAGAAAAAACAGTGGGCATAGATATTTCTACAGGAAGTGAAGGGAAAGAGCAGCAACTGTGTTTGCTGCATTAAGCCCACCTACAAAACAAAAAGGAAAAGGAAAAGGCAAACCTCCATGTATTTTAAGGCTAGAAAAAGCACAAGAATTCAAGCAAGCGGAATAGGAGGAGTAGTGGAAGGACATGGAAAAGAAGACAAAATTTTATGGCACACATGAGCATACCACTTCAGAAGCTTGGGATGATAGGGAGGCCATGAGGGCCATCAAGAGTGAAGAGATAGATTAGTTGCTTAGAGGATGAGCAACACCTTCAGTAAGGGGGTGATGATGAGCCTCAGAAATGGGTAATTATATGGGCTCATTTAGCCTCCCAATTCGAATTAATCCACCATTCTCATTATTTTATTGCATGTTTTCGATTATTTTTATGTTAATAGAGTGAATTGGGTTAGTCATTATGCCAAAAAGTCTAATGTGTGCTTTATACAGATTTGTGGTCAATTTTGAGACAAAATCAAAGGTTTAATGAGAACTTGGCAGCCAAATTCGTGGAAGAACAAGGGAGAGGATTTGTAAGAAGGTGTCCCCATCATTTATGAGCCCTTACCTCAAATTCTCCATCAAAAACTTGAAGCACAAGGGGCAGCCAAGCAAGTCAAGTAGGACTGTTGATTATCTTCAGTTCCAGGAAGCCGAGTTGGTTGATTTTAGGAGGATTGTTGAGGTCCCCATTTGTATAAATAAGAAGGCTTAGGGCCTCATTTAAGTTGGTCAGATGTTGGTCAGATTGTTGGTAGATTTTATTCAATAGGTTATTCATTTTGTTAGTCTATTTTCACACTCTAGTGCAGCTCTGTATCAGCACATTTTCGAGCTTTTTCTTGTAGATAGTTTTTGGGATGTAAATATTATTTCTTGATCAATAAAGACGAATCCAACTTTGCACTAGATATAATCTTTCTTAGGAGGCTATAGCTCTTGGGTTTGGGCCCAACCCATGTGCCAATACCTCCTTTGTGTACTTTTATGATGCATTCATAGAATAATTTCTGCTATTTAGGTTAAAATCTTGTTTTGTTACTTAGGTTGTTTTTTTATGGTTAAAGTAGCTTTTCATGGTTCAGGTTGATTTGACAGTTTGGTAAGAGAAAATATCTGCAAAAAGGCCATCAAGAAATCCTTGATCTCACCTCTCCCTCCTTGGGACCATGAGCTGAGACAAAGGCATACTTGTTGCCACAAAAACACTGTTTTTGCCCCTCCATGCAATTGCTAGTGTTAGATTTTTAGTTAGAAAAGTTGATACAAGTTGTACTTGCATGTTTAACATCTATTATTGCTTATTTTCCATAGTTATCTTGCATGATTTCCTGTGTATAAACTTTTGTGCATCATGTTTCCGGTTTTGAGGTCAGATTAGGTCAAAATAACTAGATCTCTGGTTTTCGTAGTCTTTATTCGATCAGTTTTTGAAAATAGTGTGCAGAACACCTGTAATGCAGTCCTACCTACCCTTCTTCCACCACACAACCTTCTCCAACCCCTAATCCAATATTCCTTCCCTTCATTTGCCACACTTTTCCAATTTGCCCTAATTCCTACATTCTTGTGTAACATCACTCCTTCCATCCTTGAATGAATCCAACCACCTTAATCACTCCTTAGCCTCATTTACCAAGTCCTAGGCCCCTTTTCATCCTCATCCATCCTCCATTTCCACTTTCCCACCGTTTTTCCATCATCAACCCTCCAAAATCCTCTTTCGGATCTTCCTGTAGAACATCCCAAAGAACCCTTGCAGACTTCCTGTAGAAGTTCACGTGAGCGGTTTTTCAAGATCTGATCACTATGAAACTCTATGGAAGGGTGCTAGGAACCCTTTAGGCACTCTTCTCACCTTCCCAACCTCTTGCAAGCGCCTACTCCATTTCCTTTCGCCAATCAGCCTTTGCACAATAAAAAATAGTTAAATCACATGCATAATAATTCTGAAAGATTAGTCATAAATACAAAAAGATACTTTTTCGATATTTCCCTTAAGAAGTAGCTTAGTCACATGCATTTTACCTTTATAAAAGTCAATGGCATCTATTTCCACTACTTTCATCTCTTTTCTTGCACTGGTAGGGTTAGTCGGTAAAACTAGGGTTTGCTAGGGTTTGCATTTCCTTTCCCCTTTCAGCTTCTTTCTGCAAGTAGACTAGCCTCCTTTGAGTTAGCTTTCATCCATCATAGTTAAAATCTTCTTCTAAGAGCTCCTAGAAATTGGCTTAAGCTCCTAGTGTACTTGTGCCAGCTGATCAAGTAACAGCCTACAGCAAGAGCTAGTACTTGTGCATATAGCACCGTCGCTTCTAAGTTTGTTACGAATAACCGGGTTGATAAAAGTAAAGAAGGGAGTCCCAAGATTTGCAGCATCATTGCTGCAATACCGAGGCCCACCATTCACCCACCTTCTCCATCATAAAATATCGAAGAAAAGAAGGAAGAAAACATTCCTCAAGCCAACAAACTTCCTTATTCTAGACTGTTGATCCATCCTAAAACACACACCCCAAAAGCAGTTGGAATTTTGGGGGAACTGAAAAATTCCCCTCCTACAATCCATCAAAGATGTGCATATATACAACAAATTCATTGTTAGAAAATTATATATTACGAAGCAATGGAACACATAAAATATTGCAGAAATATAAACACAAAAAACACATAAAACAAGAGAGACACAGATATACGTGGTTCACCAGTTTGGGCTACGTTCACAGAAAGCAACCAATCCTTCCTTTTATATTATCCAAGCCAAACTAAAGATACAACTACACAAATCTTTGTGTAACACCTTTCTGTCGCTGTTCAATCTCCTCTCTCTTTCTCACTCAGAATACAGATCTATATAGACGCAATAAAATTCCCTCATATATAGTGAGGGTTTGCCTTCTAGGGTAAAAACCCTAAATTAAACATAACTTCTACCGTCAGATCTCCACCTATAGAACGGCCCAAATTGAATAGAAATTACTATACTTTTACAAGGCAATTTTACATCTATTCTTAGCTTCGGGGGCGCTGCCCCCAAAACACCCTGCCAGGGGGGGCTCCCCAAAGGTCGTAGTCGCCCCCCTTGGACCCCCCATGTAGCGAATATTTTATGGGTGGCATTGCTGCCCCCATTTCGAAGTGGGGTCCAATGTGGTGATACCTTTGAATACAGAAGATAATTAGGCTCCACACCCAACATTCATCAAAGAGGAATGTCTTAAGAGGCAAGGAAGGAGAAGGAAATATTCCCCTACTATCAATGTCATTTGGCAACTAGCTGATCTAATGTTTGGGAAGATCACAATCCAAAAGTGTTTGGATCCCGCAACCCCGGTAACACATGTACACATTAACAACATTGTAGTCCCCACCGCCCTCATTGATCTAAGGGTTGCAATTAATTTCATGACCAAGGAGACTATTCTCAAGCTTAATCTCCAAGGAGCCTTCTCCAAGGAGCCTTAAGGAAAATCACCATAGTGCTACATCTTCCTAACAAATCCATAGTAGCACCAGAGGGGATCATTGAGCATGCAATGGTTTCCATTGATTCCTAGGATTACCCTATTGATTTCCTTGTTCTCCATCTCAAAACCAATTTCAATGGCTATTCTCTTATCCTAGGAGGACCTTTGTTGGCTTCTATGATGCCTACATCAATTGTAGAGTTGTAAATATGACAATCACAAATGGGTAGCTAAGAAAACAACTTGTACTTGATATCATTGTTCAACCCCTTATTGATCATGATTTTCCTATGTGGGTAGAAGAGGAAGAAGAAGAAGAAATATAGTATTCATCACCCTACCCCATTTTTACATTAGAAACTACAATTGGTAGCAAGGAATTGCATGAGGACGACCTAATTGAAAATTTTATGCAAAATAATTATATTGCTACCATGAATATTGATGGCCTAAAAGAAGAATCTTTAGGACAACCTACATGCTATCAAGACATATCATGTGAAGGTTCAATCACTATTGGTTTTGACCAAAGTAATGTAAAAATCATAGAAACTATCCCCTCCAAACCTTTGAAAATCAACCCTTTTTTTCAACTAATCAAGAAGAACAATTTCTCATTATTTTGATATAGAATCTTGATGTTTTTTCATGGGATTACAAAAAGATGACGAGAGTTCACCCCTCTATATGTGCTCATCATATAAACATTGAGGAATACCATAAACCTATTTTCCAACCTCATAGAAGAATGAACCATGCACTAAAGCACATTGTAAAAGAGGAATTCTAGAAATTATTAGATGCGAGTTTTATCTATCCAATTTCATACAGTGAGTGGGTGTCACCTGTAGTAATTTTTCCTGAGAAGAATGCGAAATGGAGAGCTTGCATTCAGATACATTGAAAATGCCACCAAGAAAGATCACTTTCCTTTTCCTTTTATTTACCAAATTTTGAATTCTTTATAGGAAAGAAGTTTCTTTCATTTCTGGTTAGGTTTTATGGGTATAATCAAATCCAAATAGTCCTAGAGACCATAATAATACTACTTTCACCTGTCCATGAGGGGACTTTTCCTATAGGGTCCTTCGATTTAGCTTGTGCAATGCCCTTACCACTTTCTAGAGGGAAATATTGTGTATTTTCTCTGACATTGTGCATGAAAGTTGAGATTTACATGAATGACTTCACACCTTATGGAGATGTTTTCAAGATGCTCTCTCCAGAACATGTTAGGTTTTGTAAATATGCATAGAGATGAATCTCTCCTTAATACAAGTTTCGATATTTTTTGAATCACAAGAATTTTTCAAGGCCACTTCCTCTCTAAAGAAAGGATTTAGGTTGATCCCAATAATGTTGTCATTATTAGGAAAGTTCACGTCCTTCAAAAACAAAAAGATGCTAGGAGCCTTTTAGGATGTTTTGGGTACTATAGGAGTTTTATTAACGATTTCAACAAAATTGCTTCCCCTTTGTTTGTCAACTACAAAGAGATTCAATATTTTGTTGGACATACCTATGGCAAAAGGCATTTGAAGAACTTAAAGATAGATTGACAACTACACTAGTCCTTAGGGGCCCGAATTAGGCCTTGTCTTTCCACATTCACATAAATGCATAAAAAAAAACAGTGGGGAAGCATCAGGGAAGCTTGAAGGTAAATTTCCTTATGCCATATATTTCATTAGTAAAAAAATTTCAAAGGTTAAACTCAATTACATATTTACCGAAAAATAACTTTTGTCTGTTGTGCATTCTTTGAATAAATTCAGGCACTCCATTACTAGATATGAGGTTTTTGTGCACACTGATCATGTAGCCATTAAGTAATTGATGAATAAACCTAATGTAAATGCTCGAATATTATAATATTTGATATAACTATTGTTGATAAATCAAGGAAATAAAAAGTTGTTGTATATTTCTTGTCTAGGCTAACCTTGTCTGTGGAAAATGAAGAGATGGTGTATGAACAACTTCCTGATAAGAACCTCTTTTCCATATAATTATTGTCTCTGTGGTCTATTGATAAGAAAAAAATTTGGTCATTGGCCAATCTCCCCCTAATTGCCTTCAAAGGAAAAGAGAAAAAGTATCATGAAAAGTGATCCTTATACTTGGATTCGGGGAAACCTCTTCAATTTTGGGCATGAGCAAATCATAAGGAGATATGTAAGAGAAGATGAGGTCTATGAAATTCTCTCAACATGTCATGATGGACCCTGTGGGGGCCATCTTTCTTATAAGAGGACAACCTACAAGATTCTTTAGGAAGGATACTACTGGCCTGCTCTTCATCAAGATGCCAAGAGATACAATGCAAAATGTGATGAGTGTCATAGGATGGAAAAAACTACTAAGAAGGATGAGATGCCCCTCCAACATCAAGTGAATTTTGAGACATTTTTGAAGTGGGGCATGAACTTCACTAACCCCATTGACCCTCCATATGGATAGAAGAAGTACATCATTGCTTTCACAGATTATTTGACCAAGTAGAATGAAGTGAAGGCAATCAAGGAAGAAACAAAATAGAAAGTAGCAAAGTTTCTAAGAGAGAACATTTTTTACAAATTTGGTTTCCCAAAGGTATTAGTGAAAGACCAAGGTTCACAATTGTCTTCCAATCTAATAGAGGGGATAATGAGGCAGCATCATACCAGACATATAAAATCCACCCCATATCACCCTCAAGCCATTGGGCAAGTGGAGGTGACAAATAAAGAGTTGGAAAGTATTCTGACTAAGGTAGTTAGCAACAGAAAGAAAGATTGGTACCAAAGGCTTGTTGAGTCCACTTGGGCCTATAACACTACGTGGAAGGCCACCACTGGGTTTACTCCCTTTGATTTGGTCTATGGGAAGAATGCCCTATTGTCTATTGAATTTAAGAACAATACATTAAGAAAGGTAGCGCAACTTGACATGGACATCATAAAAGATTAGGAAGGGAAATTACAACAACTAAATGCACTTGATAAACTTAGGATTCAGTCTCTAATTCACATTGAAGTAGTTCAACTGCAAATAAAGGTTTGGCATGATAATAATCACATAAAGGCTAGAATATTCCAAGGGGTTGATTGGGCCCTCTTGTATGGTTCTAAGTTCATATATTTCGAAGGAAAACTCATGAACAGATGGTTGGGACCTTATCTGGTGGAAAATTTCCACAACAATGGCTCAATTTAGATCAGGACAATTGATGAAGAAAAAATCTCGCTTCTATGGAATGGTTATAAATTAAAGTTTTACAGGAAACCCCTCCAATCCTAGATGAGTTTGATGATTCAATAAGAAAAAAAAATGTGATTGAGAACATTAAAGCTCTCAATCCATTCAATCCCTAATAAAACATAAATCAAGAAAAGAAAAACTAGAAAGGAGTAAACGAGAAAAAATGGTAGGTGAGAACCTCCCTTGAGGCACATGAGGCAAGAACATAGGCTGAAAACCTCCCTGAGACAGCTAATAAGCTTGAGGAAAAGAAAAAAAAAAAAAAAAAAATCCCCATGTGAAAACCTCCCTTGAGGTACCTGGGGAAAACCAAATAAGGTTTAAAACCTCCATGAGGTAGCCAGTGGGCCTCATAATAAAAAATAAGAAAAAAAGAAAAAAATAAGAATAGAAACAAAAGATGAGGACAAAAATTTATTTTATTTTATTTTGAGAGTTATGTAGTTTCAATAGAATTCTAGTAGCAACATAGAATATTAGCATGGAGTACAAGCACTCACCCTCAGATAATTTAGGGAGTTTCTCCACATCCACCATTCTCATTCTCACATCCTTCTATAACTTTCTCCATGATTCCTATGTATCTTCCATCTATTTCATTCACAGTCTCAAATTACTATAGGAAAGATCCTCTATTGCTATAGGATACAAGAAAGCAAAGAAAAATGATACAGGGATGAAGTTTTTTGCAATTGAGATAAAAAAAATGAAGGTACCTAGGGGTCCCTCCCACCCGTACATCCCATCAACACCTGCTAATTTCAATTCTTCCCTTTATTGTTTCATTATTCAATGAAAATAATCCAACTTTCCCCTATTTTCCTCCAATCATAAGTAAAAATACCTCTCCATCACCACAAGTAGTTTCCTCCTAAATTATAAAGATTTTTGAAGGCTCCAAAAAGAAGAAATTATGAGTATGGGGAGATTCTGTGGTTCCTATAGGAAAACACACAGTCCTATAGCAGTCTTCAAAAGCCCTACAAACCCAATTTTGCATAATGGATAAGAAGAGCAATGAATTCTACCATATTTAGAGGATAAAGAAAACATGCTTGGGAAGCTATATGAACTCTTGTAGGTTGCTACATGACCTTCAACCACCTATAACAACAACATCCAACCACCTACATTAATAGTATTTTAGCCATTTGAACCAAAGATACTTGTAGAAACAACAATATTCGTGAAACAATTCCATAAGTATTAGTAGCAACAACAGAACCTACTGTGGATCATCAACGATAACATAAAATTTCAAAACTTCAGGATCATCAAATAAAACCTCAGTAATTAAATCAAGAACCTCCATAACCTTTACAAGAAAACAATAGAGGTAAGCCCCCAGTATGCAACTCTCAGAACCTCCCCTTCAAACTTATTCTAGCTTCAAGAAATATTGAAAGTGCATGAAAGAAAAAGTTTTATAAGCCAAATTTAGTTAGATTAGCCTTGGCCATAGTTCATAGTTAGCTTCAGCTTTCTCCAAAGGACACCAACATGTGTGAAAGGAGGATGAGACAAAAAGGAAATAACTCGATAGGGTAGGTCAAGGTTGCTTACTCATTATATAACATGGAGCATGATGTTGTATGTGGTATCCATCTCATTTAGCGCATTAAGCCCTTAACCTCGACAAATGACCACTTAAGTGAGCCCCCTCCAAGTTATTTTTGTATTAACGTCTAATTTAAACACCAAGGAGGCCTCGCCAGTGCTATAGGAGGTCGACCCATCCAAAACATTTTCAAAACAAGTTGCTACATGAAGCTACAAGATTCTATAGACAATAGCTACACAGAGTTGTCAGAGTGCTACAAGAAGCCCCTTTTTTCCTTAAAAAACCACAAAGCCTCAAGAAACAAGGAAGAATCATCAAAGGAAATGTAAATGAAATTTCTCCTCACCAGCATTTGGTATAAGTATTCAAGAAAACATTTCTATTATCATAAAAAGGCACTTTTTAATTTACAGTTTAAATTTCAGTAAAGGTAGTGGTTGAATCGACTGAGCATTTTATGAAGGATATGGTGTGTTGAACAATTTTCTCCTCTCTCCACCATCATATAGGCACTCAATAGCCTTGCCATAGAAATATCTCTTAGTCCTGTGATTGTACAACCAATCCATGCCCAAGAACATATTGTATGATCCCAACAGAAACACATTTAGGTTTTCTAATGTAGAGATATTGTTCAACTCGAATGCATAAGATCTTACCCAATGATGAACTTTTTTCTTGGTACCTGTAGCCAACTAGACCAACTGAGACTTTGCATGCACTTCTTTAATCAAACAACACTTATCCACCATGTCAGGATTGATATAATTATAATTAGATCCAGGGTCAATTAAAATAGAAACAAATTTATCACAAATATTACATTCCATCTCAATAATATATCCATGATGATCAACTTGCCTATTATCCAACACTGCATAAATCTGAGGAATGCTCTGACCAACATCCCCAACTATATGTGCCTCCTAAGCACTGTAAATAAGAGGTCTACCACCCTGATGTTGTGGAAAATATTTCCTGTGATGATCCTTGCCACAAGTCCAAAATGACAAAGGATTACTACAATCACCCTTGTTATTATTCTCAAACTGAAACCCCTATCCTCTATCAAATGCATTCTCCTTGTTACCTACATCCTGAAGTATTCCTTACTTCTTATCCCACTTCCCTTTTGTCTTGACATTCCCTTTCCAACCTTGCTTATGCTTTGACTTATGCTTAGACTTCTCATAAGAATATTTCAATTCCTAGTTACTTCCTCTAATGTCCAAGGCTCATCATACTCAATTTGATCCTTGAATCCTAATAAAAATCCACTAACGAATATTTGAACCTTCATCTTCTCATCTTGAATATATGGCACATACCTCAATAGCTCCAGAATATTAGTTGTATACTTTTCATTTGTGATAGCTACCATATTCAATTCATAGAACTCCTTAACCTTACTGTCATAGTATCTCTCTAATAAGTAATTCTTGCTAAAGAGTCTCTTAAACTCATTCCAACTCAACCACTATATCTTGTTGCCTCTCACATGCTTCAAATATTCTTGCCATATGTCCACTTTTCCCTTGAGATTGAAAATGGCTATCCTGACTTTCATATTCTATGTATAATCTTGCATCCTGAAGAACTTATTCATCCCAATCATCCATGCTTCTGCATCTTCCATTTTCTTCAGCTCTCCTTCAAATGTAGGAGGCTTGGCTTTTGTTGAACTCATATGGCAAGTATTGCTTCTCAATCCTCGTAAACTCATATGGAAAGTATTGCTTCTCACTCCTCCTATAAGGATGATAATGATGATGACATGTTGTATATCTAATACAAAAATAGAATAGAACCCATAACCACTACCTCTCATGTCAAGTGTATCTAACCATCTTCCACCTCCGACTGTGTCATCCCTGTCATACATGTGACCTCCTTGAGACTTGCTACCATATGCCCCATTTGTCCTTTCCTCCTATCCATAATTGATCTATGGTTATCCCTGTCTCTACAAATATAATAAGCTCTAAAGGATCACTACATTAACCTCTACTTGCTTCTCTTGTGCTCCAGAAAGCCTTTCATATGACTGAATTATCCTATCGTTATCCTCCTTACAACTTTTGATCTTTGCCTTTAGACTTCTTAAGGTATCTTCTATGTCAAGAGAGTACTCATCTCTTTATTTTTCATGTGATTTGTATGTAGAGTGATGTGAACTATGGTCCACCATTCTTATAGACATCTCTCCTCTTGTTCTTCCCACAAGCATACCATGTTTGATAACCAAATATAAACATAATCAACATACCTTAGTGAAGTTCAGGGGAGGCTAGCTTGTCTGCACAAATCAATCCATATTATAATAATATATATAATATATAGTATATATATATAATATATATATATATATATATATATATAGATATATATATATATATATATATTATATATATAATATATATAGCATCAACATATCAATCATCATAACGTACCAACATCATCAACCTCTACATTATGACACAACTACAACAATGACCATCACGAGAAATAACCAACATGCATGCTTAATAAACACATAAAAGGTTGGACATGCATACATAACAATCACACCTAGCCCATCCAATCCAAGTATTTGAACTTGGAAGCTATGATACCACCCTATCTCACCCTCCTCCCACATTTAGCCAATTTCACTAGCCTACTAGGGTAAATATGAGATGAAGAGTTACTATCACATGACTCAACCTCCAAGCTCCAGTTATGGAAGTGGAGCCTACAAACTAACAACTCACAACATACCCCACAGTTATAGGAGACTTAAGGGCCAAAGGACCACCCCAGGTGACCAATCCCTAAGTTTTCACTATTTTTCCACAATATTAACACCCAACCGCATGCATGATAGTTACAGGGTGCAATAATAGGCCTTCAACTCCATTCACAACACTGCCTCCATACAGTTGTGACCCAAATGTCCTAGTTTAGAGGGTGTGGTCTCGAGATCTAAGCCATATTTCCAGGGCAACCTATAGACCACTACCTAGAAATTCATGTAACTTCCCAAAATGATAAGTAACATAATGAAAAAGTTAATCATATAGAATTTGAACAAAAACTTGACCAATTCATATCTAATACATAACAAACATTTTGTCGAACACATGGAAAACGTATGAACTACAGCTCATGAATGCAAATCTGATCATAAGTGCTTAAAATCCATCTTATAGTCATCAAGAATACTTTATTCCCTCTCCAAATAACTGCAATAACACTCATTAGTCCATGCATTAATCATCCATTCGATATATTATCAAAACATGTAAGGAGACATAGATAGGATACCACACATAATCAAATATAACCATCTTATAACCAGAATTGAAACCATAGAAAATTAGCCATAAGATAACCATCAAAATCAACACATATGCTCATAGATCACAATAGGAAAATACTTCATATTAACATATGAAAATACCAACCAAGTTAGGGACTTCCATGTACCACCTGACCATAGATTGGGCTAAACCAAATATTTCTTTCATCCAATCATCCCTGCACCATATTCCAAGCATGAATGTGGGATATCATTAAATAAACCAAAACAGGGCTTTGAGAGGCCAAACCACCTCAACCCTCAACAATAGTGATTCCACTTCTATGGTTGGAAATTACTAACATCAACCAAATTGGTATCTACCTAAGTTTTCCAGGGCTCCATGAACTAGTAACACAACCCACATCCTTCTAGGGCTCCATAGAATTTGTCCAAATCGGCTCTGGGGACTAGTAACTTAACCCACCAAGGGCTCGAGAGTGTTTGTCCCAACCTAGGCTTCAGGACTAGTAACTAAACCCAAGTTGTTCCAAGGCTTCTAGAGTGTTTTTCGAACCCACGGCCATAAGAAATATGAGCACCAATAAAAAAAACCCGCAACACTACACTTATCTAGGAAATGACAAGGAAAGGCTAAATCCACTATCAATCCAGTCAATCCTCCATGTCATTGAAAACACATATCTAGATAATCACAAGCATATGCCATGCATCCAAAAATCAACAAGGAGATCATAAATGCAACCTTGTACCTACAAAGAAATTAAATTGTACTTTTTGATATCGTTGTCTCCTTATTCTTCCTTCCCTTCATTTTTGTTATTTCTCCAATCCAAGTGAAAACTATAATGCTCCAAGCATGCTCTAAGTCTGAAAGAGTATGAGAGAGAGTGAATGAACAATGGCTCCAAATTAGAAACTGTTAAAAGGCTATGTACTAATCCTCATAATCATTTTTATCATATAGGCCTTTATTTTCTTCATTTTCCTTCATTTTTCCTCTAATTTCCTTCTCATTGAAATATGTATCCCTTCACCTTCATTTTCTCCCATTTTCCTTTATTTTCATAATTAAATGCCAGTAAATGCCTAATTTCCTTTTCCAATTCCTTTGCTAATTTTCATAGCCATTTATTATCACAAGTGATACCCATCACTATGCTTTCCCCAACATCATCTTGGAATATGTGTCCCATGACCTTGGTCTTATTGTATTTACATGGAAAATCAACTACGGGTTGTTACAATCGACTTAGTACCTATGGTACAACATCAACATCAACATCAACATCAACTAGTCACCATTATCTAGTCAGTGCCTTAGCCTCATGGTATCTATACTAGTCCTTATTTACCATCACGTGACTAGTGCATATAGTCCATATGTAACTCCAAATGGCCTCAACCCAGGCCAAATATCAAAACATGTTATCTCTAAACATAAATATGATTATTTCTCTCAAATATCTAAGCAACTCTCTCTAAATAGAGATCTAAGCACTTATCTCAAATATTTGAGTGGATATCTCATAGATCCAAGCAACTCTCTCATAGATTCAAGTAGGATCCTTAGAGGCACCAACTAGCCTCTACTAGACCATTCTCCCTAATTACAACCATAATACTTGACATAGGGATAATGTCTTTGTATTCGATAATTCTTCCTATTTCCATTAAATGTACTTGATACAGGGATAACATCCCTAATTCTGATTAGAGTCCATGATAGGAAGAATGTGATCCATGATGCTACCTAATCTATCAAATCATTCTCCTTAATATTTGTTAATATACTTGGCACAAGGGAAAAATCCCCAATTCTAGGAGAAACCCTATCCATGATGCAATCATCATCCTGGCTTCTTCTTAAGCAGGGAGGAAATTTCCACAAGCCTAATCTTGTCAAAAAGGTGTGAAAACTTCCCTCTAGAAATAGGTTTTGATAGAATATGGACTATCTACTCATCAGTGGAGATATACTCGAGCTTCACTGCACCTTTAATTTATCATCATACAATCCTGAAAGTTCTTATGAATCCATATTACTTCTCAATTTGTGAATCCAACTACAATATACTCATCCTCTGCCATACAGGATGACTTTCTCATTCATTATAACCAGGCCAAAACTCAAGCTAAATCTAGGAATCCTTGTAGCTTCGTGTGATGAATAATCATAGTTGCATAGGTGTTCAGTCTCATTCCTGAGGTTTCTTTGACTCTAGCAAAGATTGATTTAGTTGATTGACCTTGGCCTTCATCTTTGATCCCAAAGCCAACAATTTAGATTATCACTTTCTATAGAGATTCTTACTCATATATCTTGAGCATAGAGACTTCTATAGCACATGGATCAATGTCACGCCTTCTTGTGAAATTGTGTCCTAGACATATCATAGACCACAAGTAATTGTAAGTTGGCCCCTTATTATCACCATTTTATATTTTTAGGCCATAACTTTTGGGAAAAAATCACTTGTTTATGCTGGATTTGAACCTAATATAAGGTGCCTAGATCTTTAGCTTTGCTAGTAAACAAAGATCAAATCATCTTATTGCATAGGTTTAGATGTGATCTTCAACTTCATTACCTTACCAAAGCTCTGATACCATGTTGAAAAAAATAGAGTGCAATGGATACACAAACTATTTATAAAATATGGTAATTACTTGTGAATATATATTATAGTTCTTTTATCTTCATCAAGCAATCACACTTCAAAAATTGAACCAATAACCATGAAAGGAAAGTAGAGATCACAATAGTGAAAACTTAGGATATGTGAGATCACGCGTGTAAGAGAGAGAGATATGTTGATCTGAAAATGAGATCTAAGACAATTAATAAGGTATTACAGACTTATGTGCATGGATTAGTCTATGTCATTATATGCAATGGATCGATAAGATTGCGAAATGCATAGACAATCAAGTAGTGAAAAAACATAATAGATGACACATGACACAACAAATTTAATAAGGAGTTCACCCCATACTCCTAGGCTACATCTCCTAGTCTAGCCTTCAGTGGTGGCCTCTCTATTATGTCTTCAAGCAGAGTTTTGCTTACAATAGTCAGCTCAATTTGAGCCTCACACACAAAAGAATACAACAATAAGAGTTTACTAGAACATCTCAAGTTCCCTATCAATACACAGACTCCCCTAATGCTCTCTATCCCAACTCTATCTCAGAATTTGCTTGAATACTTCCCTCCTCCCTATTATGCTCTCTATCTATGGCTTTATAGCCAGAAATGCACTGCATGTTCGTTTTATGGTCCCGTCTCTTGGTCTCCCCGACCTCCTAAACACTTTGAATCCCTCTTCAACATTATACAATCATTTCTCAACGCATGGAGAGGAGGTAGCCACCCATTCTGCAGCGTTAGAATTCTTTGGGCCTCTGAAACGCCTGTAATGACCACGCTCTGTCAAACACAGGGAAAATACATTTTAAATAGAGAAATCCGCCAAAGCATGATATGTCGGACTTCAAATTCCTTTAAATATGGTTTAATCCCCTATTGGGTCCGCACATTGGTCGCATTGAGCCTTCGCATATTGAGAAGGCTCCGTCCCTTTGTATTTTGGAAACACAATGAAAATCGTAAAATACATTGAAATGGCCTTGTTTGCAGATCTCAAATCCTATAAGATGTTTTCAATAATCCTATCGGGTCTAGATCATTGGGTCGCTTCGATTGCGATATCGCAATCGCCCATTGCAATGCCCCCGGGCCTTTGTAAGTGCTCATGTAATCCCTCGATAGCAATCCTGCGAGTTAATATGGGCCATCGATCTCCATGCTTGATCGACGGTCCATATTAGCTCTGCTAATTGCCATCGCCATATACATATGTTAAGCGTCGATATCGCTATTCACAATCACAACTCTCAAGTAGATCCCGCCGATCTCTGCCAAAGGTTACCACCAATTGCGATTTCTGATGCAATCTAGACCATTGATCGACCAAATCGAATAGCTACTGTGCATCACCTGTTCCGCTTGCAATTACTCTATTTTTTTCACGATTTCACAGGTTTTGGGCCTCCCGATAGTGTTTCTCTCCATTCTAAAGGTTTTATCTGTCATGCTAAAAGAATCCCTTTTGTGATATTTTCGATCCTTTAAACGATTTTGGCATTATTTTCGAGTTTATGAAGATATAGAGAGCATTTCTTAGATCCATTTGGATCACCCCTTCCCACTGAAAAGGCTTTTAGACCACCAAAATTTGTTTTTCAAGCATCAATCAAGTGAGGATATTGCTGCCTCACCTGCCCAATCTCTATCCATTTTGCATTGTTTTTGTTTTGAACCTTTGAGTCCAACCCTTAGGTACTCAACATCTCCTCTGCGAGTTGTCCTCACCTTCCTGTCCATAACTGTATCTTCCTGAAGCTCATGGAGGTATTCAGACAACAGATCATTAATGGAAGGCAATTGACTTTTCTCTTCAAGATCTTCAATTAATGAAGGTTCAAACAAACTTGAATTTTCTACATTTACTACTAAATAGATGTGCTTGTATGCTGGTAGATCAAGGCAGAAAGAATTCTCACCAATTTTCTCAAGTACCTTAGAAGGCCCATACCTTATTAGCTTCAACTTATTTGCTTCACCTTGCATTTTGTCCTTGCTGATATACAACCATACTTGATCGCCAACTTGGAAGCTGTGCTCCACCTGGTGTTTATCATGCCTTGCCTTGTATTTGGCTTGGCTCTTTTCTAGCTATTCCTGCATTGCCTGGTGAATCTCTTGGATCTATTCAATGAATTTGGTTGCTTTATCCACATCACCGTGTCCAGCAATTGCTATATCTTTTTCAAATACAAAATCCAAGGGAGACCTTAGTATAAAACCAAAACAGGTCTCAAAAGGAGATCTCTGTGTAGAAGAATGTTTAGCATGGTTGTAAGCATGTTGCACATAACATATATGTTCATCCCAAAGCTTGGGATGCTTGTTGCAATAACCCCTAAGCAACTGGATCACTGTCCTGTTGACTACCTCTATTTGGCCATCTATTTGTGGATGAAAGGTTGTACTTTTCTTCAGTTTGGTGTCCATTAATTCCCACAAACTTGACCAGAACTTCCCAACAAATTGGGAGTCTCGATCAGATACTATGGAAGTGGGTAACCCAAAATGCACCCAAACATGCTGAAAGAACAATTTCGTTGTTTGTTCAGTTGTAATCTGTTTATTACAAGGTATTAAAATACACATTTTGTTGAACCTATCCACAATAACATTTAAATAGTCATGCCCCTTTCTAGATTTTGGCAATCCCCCAACAAAGTCCATGGAAACACTTTCCCAAGGATGGGAAGGGACTCGTAGTGGAGTGTATAAGCCTATTTTTCTATTGCCAGGCTTGCTTTTAGCACACATGGTACACCCCCTTACATATCTAAAAACTATTGCATGCATTTTTGACCAATAGTAGTATCTTTGTAGCTGTTCAATTGTTTTGCTTACACCAAAATGACCTGATATCAGAGAAGTATGTGCTTCCCTAATATATTAATTCTCTCTATTTGTGGAATGCATAGCTTTCCCACATGATACAAGAGTTAGTCTTTAACATAGTAATCCAATTCTTCTACCTTTTTGCCTAAAGCTGCATATACATCTTTAAAGTCTATATCTTGAGCATATTGTTCAATGTAGCTTTCGTGCATTACTGAATTATGCTTAAGTATACTAGAGGCATTTATGATTGGTCTGGATAACATATATGCAACTTTATTGTGTATGCCCTTTTTATATTTGATGACTAAATGAAACTGTTGTAGGAAACCCATCCACCTATAGTGTCTTGATTGTTGCAACTTAGTTTGTGAGTGTAAATATTGAAGTGGTTGATGATAAGTATGTATAACTATTTCTTTTCCCATTAAGTAATGTTTCCACTTTTTCATACTCTAGACTAATGCATACAATTCTTTATTGTATGTAGGATAATTAACTACTGCAGAATTAAAAGTCTCAGAATGGTAGCATATGGGTTTACCATGTTGCATCAAAACTGCTCCCATGTCATAATCACTGGCATTTGTTTCGATCTCAAATGGTTGTTGAAGATTTTGGAATGTTAGCACTGGTGTTGTACTAATTTTTTCTTTCAAGGTGTCGAAGGCTTTCTGTTGTTTGCCTCCCCACTGAAACACCTTGTTCAATCCTGTCAATGCATGTAAAGGAATTGCAATTAGGGAAAAGTTAGCAATAAACTTTCTCCAATATTGTGTTGTCCCTAGGAAGCTTCTAATTTTAGTAGCAGACTTGGGTTTAGGCCAGTTTACAATGACTTCCACCTTAGAGGGATCTACATTCAATTCACCACCCCCTACAATATGACCCAAATAATTCAAATATGTTTTACCAAATTCACATTTTGATAATTTAACATAGAGATTTTCCTTTTTCAAAACATCTAGAGTCTACCTCACATGCTTTAAATGCTCTTCCCATGTTTTACTGAATACAAGAATGTCATCTAAATATACAATTACAAAATCATCAATAAAAGGCCTGAGTACATCATTCATTACTCTCATGAAAGTGGCATGAGCATTAGTTAAGCCAAAAGGCATAACTAACCATTCATACAACCCTTGCTTTATTTTGAAAGCAGTCTTCCATGAATCTTGCTCTGCTACTCTAACCTGATGGTAACCACTATGTAGGTCCAACTTGGAAAAGTAAACAACCTCTTTCAGCTAATCCAATAGATCATCTATGTGAGGAAGGGGATAACGTTCTTGATCGTTATTTTATTCAATGCTCGGTAATCAATGCACATCCTCCATGAACTGTCCTTCTTTCTCACCAACATGGTTGGAGATCCACATGGTGATGTGCTTGGTCTTATGAACCCTTTCTCGAGCAGCTCTTGTACCCGCTTCTTGATTTCTGCATTATCTAAATTGGATAACTTGTACATTCCAATGTTAGGCAATGGTGCATCTTGCTGCAAATTAATATCATGTACAATTTCCCTTTTTGGTGGCAGACCTTTAGGTTCTTGAAATAATATATCATATTCGGAAACAACCCTTTCTAAATCAGCTTGTTGTTTAGCATCATAGCCCTCAAATATATTGGTTTTTTCAGGTTTCTTTTCCTTTACAACCATCAGTAAAAATTGCTTGCATGAATTTACAATTCTTTTCATCTGCCCACAGTTTATGAGAGTATAATTATTCTTGAGTTTATGAGCTCTTACAATATAGTTTATTCCATCTTTAACGAGTTGATACTTATTTTCAACTATATAAAATATGGCTTTTCTATCATACAAGTAAGGACTTCCCAAAACAACCCCACATATATCCCAGGGAACAATATCTAACTCAACCTCATCCATAAATGTTGACCCAAAAGAAAACCTAAGTTTACATTGTCTAGTCACTTGTAGTTTTGCTTTATCACATACCCAACCTAATGGATATGGCTTCTTGTGAGGTGTGGTTAGAAGTCCCAATTTCTTTACAATTGCTTCAGAAATTAAATTTACTTGTGAGCCACTATCAAACAAAGTATCAACCTTTTGATGCTTGGAAATAACTCTAATATGAAAAAGCTCATGTATTATTCTCTCATTTTCTTCACTATCAATAGTTTGGGAAAAATTACTAGTAGATGCTTCAGAATTTTTACCTTTTATACTTGTTGCTGCGACTGTTGTTTCATCACCTGATCCTGACCCGAAATCTTTTTGTATGGCAACAACAATCTTCTTCTTCTTGCCATCAAACTTCTTGGGTTTCAGCTCCGGATGCAAAGACCAACAATGTTCATCATCATGTCCATCCTTCTTGCAGTGAGTGCATGAAGGTTTGGTCTTTTGTACAACATTAGCCTTCTTCTCTTTCCATTTCTGCTTCCTATTTTACTTGTTCTTGCTTGCAGTAGGTTTTGATGATCCCCCAATCTCTGGGACCACATTGTTGCCTCTAGCCTCTAGATGTGTAGCCTGAATAGATACCTCATCTATGCTATTTGGGTTAAACATGAGAATGGTATGTCTCAAATAACTGTGTAGACCACCTATATATTTCAGCAAAGTTTCAGGTGAGTCTAAGGAAATGACTAGGATCAAAGCTCTCTTTCTAAACTCTTGGGTGTAACTTTCTACACTTTTCCCTTTTAATTGGCGAAGAGTTTTCCAACTCATCATAGCTTGCTACATATAAGCTAGTGGATAGAATTGTTTTTTAATTGCAAAAACAAATTCACTCCAGACAGAAAGAATTTTACCATGCTTCTTCAAGTCAACTTGTGTTCTGCCTTCCCACCATACCAAGGTAGTTCCTCCAAGGTGTAGGCTAGACAACTGAATCTTACTTCTATCTAAGTCAATGCTTTGCACCCTGCAATACACATCAATCTACCTAATCCAGTTATCCAACTTCTTTACATTTAACTCTCCATCATATATTGGCAAATCAAATTTAACATCTAATTTAATCAAAGATGCTTTCTTCTTTTTATTTTCAGGGCTATCAGGAGGTGTGGGAAGCTTTTCTTCTTTCCCTTTGCCTTTAGAATGGTCATTTAGGAGAGATTCTTATGTTCCTTTGTCTTCTTTGGAAGTAGAAGAACCTTCACTTCGACCTTTCTTAAATTCTTGTTACATTTCCTCTACCATGGCTCTCATGGTCATGAAATTGTCCATGAATTGAGAGTCTGATTCCAAAGGATTTTCTTTTGTCATTTCCTCTTAGGATAGACTCTACCAAATTCTGGGTTAGTTTCAACCAATCCTCCTTCTCCTAATTTAAACTTTGATCTAGTTAGCATTCACTAATCAGTCTAGCACAAGCTTGTCTACCCTTAGCAACCTAAAGCTCTGATACCACTTCATCTGAAAATGAGATCTAAGACAATTAATAAGGTATTATAGACTTATGTGCATGGATAATCTATGTCATTATATGTAATGGATCGATAAGATTGCAAAATGCACATATAATGAAGCAGTGAACAAACATAATAGATGACACATGACACAACAAGTTTAATAAGGAGTTCACCCCATACTCCTGGGCTACATCTCACTCCTGGGATACATCTCCTGGTCTAGCCTTCAGTGGTAGCCTCACTATTTTGTCTTCGGACAGAGTTTTGCTTGCAACAGTGAGCTCAATTTGAGCCTCACACACAAAAAAATACAACAATAAGAGTTTACTTGAACCTCTCAATTCCCTATGAGTACACAAACTCCCCTAATGCTCTTTATCCCAACTCTTCCTCGTCATTAGACTGAATACTTCCCTCCTCCCTGTTATGCTCTCTGTCTGTGGCTTTATAGCCAGAAATGCATTGCCTGTTTGTTTCATGGTCCCATCTCTCGCTCTCCCTAGCCTCTTGAATGCTTTGACTCCGTCTCCAGTGTTATACAATCATTGCTCAACGCATGGAGAGGAGATGGCCACCCATTCCGCAACATTAGAGTGCTTCGGGCCTTTGAAACGCCTGTAATAGCCACGCTCTGTCAAACACAGGGAAAATGCATTTTAAAGAGAGAAATCTGCCAAAAAATGATATGTCAGACTTCAAAGTCCTTTAAATATGGTTTAATCCCCTATCGGGTCTGCACATTGGTTGCATATCGCATATCGGGAAGGCTCCGTCCATTTGTATTTTGGAAACACAATGAAGATCATGAAATACATTGATATGGCCCTGTTTACGGATCTCAAATCCTATAGAATTTTGCCAATAATCTTATCTGGTCTGGATCATTGGGTCGCTCTGATTATAATATCGTAATTGCCCATCGCAATGCCCCTAGGCCATTGTAAGTGCTCTTGTAATCCCTAGTTAGCGATCCTGTGAGTTAATATGGGCCGTCGATCTGTGTGTTTGATCAACGGTCCATATTAACTCCACCAATCACCGTCGCCATATACATATGTTAAGCATTGATATCGTTGTTTCTAATGCAACTCTCAAGTAGATCCCATTGATCTCTGCCGAAGGTTACCGCTGATTGCAATTGCCGATCCGATCCGGACAATTGATCGGCCAGATCAGCCAACTACTGTGCATCACATGTTCTGCTTGCAATTACTCTATTTTTTTCACAATTTCACAGGTTTTGTGCCTCCTGATAGTGTTTTTCTCCATTTTGAACGTTTTCTCTGTTATGCTAAAAGCATCGCTTTTGCGATATTTTCGATCCTTTAAAGGATTTTGGCATGATTTTTGAGTTTATGAAGACATAGAGAGTGTTTCTTGGATCCATTTGGATCATATGTGAGTGATAAGTGAATGTGTAAAACGAAAATTTTCAAGTGTATTTTATACTCAATATACCGAAAAGGCATGTCCCTTTATGAATTAGATTACGAATCTTCATAAATTAAATTCTAGTAAGTCTATGCATTTACATTTTTAATGGTGGAAAGTAACTCTAGGTAAGTATACTTACATCTTGTGCATTATCCCTTCTTTTATGCAAATACTTGCTTAAGTTATGGAGGGTAGTAACTTATGGTAAATATGTTATTTACATGAGTATGAGCTATTTTCAAGGATCACAATTTTAGGTGGTTTTGTTGATTTCTTTTCTTTTAATTTTCTTTCTTCTAATTAAAATTAAAATTTCATTTTGTGTTTTTATATAGTATTATAAATACATCAAGGATTATGAAGGTTGACCATAGCTACATTATTCAATAAATGCATGCTTACTTGTAGTTGGTTCTAAGTTTTATTATTGTTAATCCCATAGCTATATGCAAAACTATTTCTTCCTATTGGATGGTCCTTTGGGTTTGGATTATATATTTCCTTCTTGCTCCAAAATCCAATTGCCTCATGCCTGAACAAGGAACTTCAAAAACCTTTGATAGGGTGATGAGTATAAAGTCCAAATATTATACTCAAAGTCCAAGACACAATGTATCTTAAAAATCAGGGAAGGTTGCCCTAAAATTTAGAATCTTGTCTTTCTCTATGTTGTAACAATATGACTAGTAAGCCTCAAGTTGGTAGTATGAGTTTGATTAATCAAAAATATAGTGAAATTGGGGTTAAGGCAATTTTTAGCTCAATCTCTACTTTTGCCGTCGTTGTTTACTCTACAACTATACTCATTCTCGTAGAGAAGGAAATCAAGGGCATGAGGGGTAAACATTCCATTAAAATAACTTGAGACATGCATAAGGCATTAATCCCTTTGAAATTCATGGCATTTCAGTGGGCCAGACCACAACAAGAATGAAACCCTGGTGGGAAACTCTGTCAATATCACCATCAACTGCTTTATTAACGGTGACCGTGAAAGAAACGGCATGTGAAATAAGGAAGGTTGTGAACGTGGAGGAAACGGCATGGATTTGTAGTGCAGAAAGAGTAGACTTTGATTGGTAAGGGTGACCGTGAAAGAAACGACATGTGAAATTACAATGCAACAGACAGCTAAAAATTCATAAATATGTAATTGAAATAAGGAAGGTTGTGAACGTCAATAGAGCCGATTAGACTTTAATTGAAATAAGGAAGGTTGTGAACGTGGAGGAAACGGCATGGATTTGCAGTGCAGAAAGAGTAGACTTTGATTGGTAAGGGTGACCGTGAAAGAAACGACATGTGAAATTACAATGCAACAGAGCGAAAAATTCATAAATATGTAATTGAAATAAGGAAGGTTGTGAACGTCAATACAGCCGATTAGACTTTGATTGGTCTTACCCCAAAAGTTGGTCATTTCTCTGTGTACACTCATTAAAGTCCACCAATCTTGTTGAATTGTAAAGTCAATACAGCTTTATGTAATTTCTCAACACGAGCTAAGTTTGTTGTTTTATATCTCCTCACCAAAGAAACACGAGCTAAGTTTGTTGTTTCCCCCGTCTATCGAAGTAACATGGTTGCTTCCCCCGTCTATCGCTAATTAAATTGTACTACTTCACTGATAGCTTTGTCCGAGCTACCATGAAATTTACTTACCTGGCAAGGATAGTTACGAACAAAGCCTTTGTGAGACCATAAGGACTTGGGTGGCTAACACAAAATAAGGTAGATGCTATCGGCAGAGCATTGTCTTAATTGTTGTTCCCCTCGCATCACAATTTATCTTTGTTGTTTCCCCTGCATCTCAATTTATCTGCTACTCTAAGGTGAAATCTCCAACGTTAGTTCACGACCGATCCAACGTTTTGTTAAATGGTTCCGATTAATATTATTTATTTAAGTTAATTTTCACCCATTTAAATTTTCATGGGTTCATACGACATGATGAGACTTGACTTCTTTAATATATAGAAGAGTTTTGGGTGTGAGTATGGTCAAGGTCTAAAGATAAATTTAAAGATTATTTTGAAAAATTAAATTATTAAATATAAAAACTCTTATTTCTAATAGAATATCACTCTTAAATACAAAATTATTAGAACATTTTTTAAGTTTGTAGAGAGAAAGCATTTTTTTATTTAATAAAATTGTTTTATAATATTAATTAATGAAAATATCTGCCATGTTTCAAAGAAGTGTATCAAGGAGCAGAAGGAGGCATGGAGTAATTCTATTTTGTCAACCAGAAGAGGTCACAAGGCCTTAGAACATATCAACAAGGTATAACCTATCTTCATCTTTCATTACAATTTATAATGCACCATTTCAATCTTGGTATCCACCGAACACCTCACCTTGGTCTATGAGTACTCCATGGTCCTATACTCACCAACCTGTCATTTCCCCATTTTAGCCATACCAACAACAAATTCCTCAATGGGGTTGTCCATCATTAAGGTGGAGGTCTAAGACATCCAAACCACCTGCCCTAATGCCTCTTCCTCCTCAACCACAACTACTCCAAAACAATACACAGAAACAACCACAAATGCCTACTCAACCAAATCTGAACTATACTAATAAGCAAGCCGAACAATTCTATAATGGAGAAACATATTATCCTGCCTATGTTGTAAAAACCCAAGAAATCGACCGTAGGTCTAGGAAGATACTTCCTAATGTTCACCCACCTTCTCCAACATAAAATCTCGAAGAAGAGAAGGAAGAAAACACTCCTCAAGCCAACAACCTTCCTTATTCTGGACTGTTGATCCATCCTAAAACACACACCCCAAAAGTTGGAATTTTGGGAGAACTGAAAAATTCCCCTCCTAGAAGCCATCAAAGATGTGCATATATACAAAAAATTCATCAAAGAGGAATGTGTTAAGAGGCAAGGATGGAGAAGGAAATATGCCCCTACTATCAATGTCATTGGGCAACTAGCTGATCTAATGTTTGGCAAGATCACAATCCAAAAGTATTTGGATCCCGCAGCCCCGTTAATACATGTACACATTAACAAAATTGTAGTCCCCAACGCCCTCATTGATCTATGGGTTTCAATCAATTTCATGACCAAGGAGACTATTCTCAAGCTTAATCTCCAAGGAGCCTTAACGAAAATCACCATAGTGCTACATCTTGCTAAGAAATCCATAGTGGCACGAGAGGGCATCATTGAGGATGCAATGGTTTCCATTGATTCCTAGGAGTACCCTACTGATTTCCTTGTTCTCCATCTCAAAACCAATTTCAATGGCTATTCTCTTATCCTAGGAGGACCTTTGTTGGCTTCTATTGATGCCTGCATCAATTTTAGAGTTGTAAATATGACAATGACAAATGGGTAGCTAAGAAAACAACTTGTACTTGATATCATTGCTCAACCCATTATTGAGCATGATTTTCATATGTGGCTAGAAGACGAAGAAGAAGAAGAAATCTATCATTCATCATCCTACCCCATTTTTACATTAGAAACTACTATTGGTAGCAAGGAATTGCATGAGGATGACCTAATTGAAAAATTTATGCAAAATAATTATCTTGCTACCATGAATATTGATGGCCTAAAAGAAGAATATTTAGGACAAACTGCATGCTATCAAGACATCTCATGTGAAGGTTCAATCACTATTGGTTTTGACCAAAGTAATGTAAAAATCATAGAAACTATCGCCTCAAAATCTCTGAAAATCAACCCTTTTTTTCAACTAATCAAGAAGAACAATTTCTCATTATTTTGAGATAGAATCTTGATGATTTTTCATGGGATTACAAACAGATGACGGGAGTTCACCCGTCTATATGTGATCATCATATACACATTGAGGAATACCATAAACCTATTTTCCAAGCTCATAGAAGAATGAACCCTGCACTAAAGGACATTGTAAAAGAGGAATTGTAGAAATTATTAGATGTGAGTTTTATCTATCCAATTTCGTACAATGAGTGGGTGTCACCTTTAGTAATTTTTCCTAAGAAGAATGGGAAATGGAGAGCTTGCATTAAGATACATTGAAAATGCCACCAAGAAATATCACTTTCCTTTTCCTTTTATTTACCAAGTTTTGAATGCTCTTGTAGGAAAGAAGTTCTTTTCATTTATGGATAGGTTTTATGGGTATAATCAAATCCAAATAGTCCTAGAGACCATAATAATACTACTTTCACCTATCCATGAGGGGCCTTTTCCTACAGGGTCCTTCCATTTGGCTTATGCAATGCCCTTACCACTTTCTAGAGGGCGATATTGTGTATTTTCTCTAACCTTCTGCATGGAAGTCGAGATTTATGTGAATGAATTCACACCTTATGGAGATGTTTTTCAAGAAGCTCTCTCCAGCCCATGTTCGTTTTTGTAAATATGCATAAAGATGAATCTCTCCTTAATCCAAGTGCCAATATTTTGTGAGTTCAAGAATTGTTCTAGGCCACTTCCTCTCTAAAGAAAGGATTTAGGTTGATCCCAATAAAGTTGCCATTATTAGAAAAGTTCACATCCCTCAAAAACAAAAAAGATGCTAGGAGCCTTTTAGGATGTGTTAGGTACTATAGGAGATTTATTAATGATTTCAACAAAATTGCTTCACCTTTATTTGTCGACTAAAAAGAGATTCAATTTTTTGTTGGACATACCTATGTCAAAAGACATTTGAAGAACTTAAAGATAGATTGACAACTACACTAGTCCTTAGGGGCCCTTGTCTTTCCACATTCACATAAATGCATCAAAAAAAGTAGTGAGGGAAGCATTGGGGAAGCTTGAAGCTAAATTTCCCGATGCAATATATTTCATTAGTAAAAAAATTTCCAAGGTTAAACTCAATTACATATTTAACGAAAAAGAACATTTTTCTGTTGTGCATTCTTTGAATAAATTCAGGCACTACATTACTAGATATCAGGTTTTTATGCACACTGATCATGTAGCCATTAAGTAATGGATGAATAAACCTAATGTAAATGCTTGAATATTATATGGTTATTGATGCTACAAATATTTGATATAACCATTGTTGATAAACCAAGGAAATAAAAAGTTGTTGTAGATTTCTTGTCTAGGCTATCCTTGTCTGCAGAAAATGAAGAGATGGTGTATGACCAACTTCCTCATAAGAACCTCTTTTCCATATAATTACTGTCTCCATGGTCTACTGATAAGAAAAAAATTTGGTCATTGGCCAATTTCCCCCTAATTGTCTTCAAAGAAAAAGAGCAAAAGTATCATGAAAAGTGCCCTTATACTTGGATTTGGGGAATCCTCTTCAATATTGGGCATGATCAAATCATAAAGAGATATGCAAGAGAAGATGAGGTCTATGAAATTCTCTCAACATGTCATGATGGAACCTGTGGGGGCCATTTTTCTTCTAAGAGGACAACCTACAAGATTCTTTAGGAAAGATAATACTGGCCTACTCTTCATCAAAATGCCAAGAGATACAATGCAAAATGTGATGAGTGTCATAGGATGGAAAGAGATACTAAGAGGGATGAGATGCCCTACAACATCAAGTGACTTTTGAGACATTTGAGAAGTGGGGCATGAACTTCATTGACCCCATTGACCCTTCATATGGATAGAATAAGTACATCATTACTTTCACAAATTATTTGACCAAGTGGGATGAACTGAAGGAAAAAAAGAAGAAACAAAATAGAAAGTAGCAAAGTTTCTAAGAGAGAACATTTTTTACAAATTTGGTTTCACAAATGTATTATTAAAGGTTCACAATTCACTTCTAATCTAATAGAGGGGATAATGAGGCAGCATCACACCAGACATATAAAATCTACCCCATATCACCCTCAAGCTGTTGGGCAAGTGGAGGTGACAAATAGAGAATTGGAAAGTTTTCTGACTAAGGTAGTTAGAAACAAAAAGAAAGATTGGGACCAAAGGCTTGTTGAGTCCACCTGGGCCTATAACACTACGTGGAAGGCCACCACTAGGTTTACTCCCTTTGAGTTGTTCTATGGAAAGAATTCCATATTGTCCATTGAATTTAAGTATAATACATTAAGAAAGGTAGCATAACTTGACATGGACATCATAAAAGATTAGGAAGGGAAATTACAACAACTAAATGCACTTGATGAACTTAGGATGTAGTCTCTAATGCACACTGAAGTAGTTAAACTGCAAATAAAGGTTTGGCATGATAAGCACATAAAGGCTAGAACCTTCCAAGAGGTTGATTGGGCCCTCTTGTATGATTCTAAGTTCGGATATTTCAAAGGAAAACTCATGAATAGATGTCTGGGACCTTATCTGGTGGGAAATTTCTACAACAATGGCTCAGTTTAGATCAGGACAATTGATGAAGAAAAAATCTCGCTTCTAGTGAATGGCTATAAATTAAAGTTTTACAGGAAGCCCCTCTAGACCTGGATGAGTTTGATGATTCAATACGAAAAAAATAAATGTGATTGAGAACATTAAAGTTCTCAATACATTCAATCCCTAATAAAACATAAATTAAGAAAAGAGAAACTAAAAAGGAGTAAACGAGAAAAGACGGTAGGTGAAAACCTCTCTTCAGGCACCTGAGGCAGGAACATAGGCTGAAAAACTCCCCGAGACAGCCAATAAGCCTGAAGAAAAAAATAAATAAATAAAAGATCCCCAGGTGAAAATCTCCCTTGCGGTACCTGGGGCAAACCAAGTAAGGTTTAAAACCTCCATGAGGTAGCTAGTGGGCCTCATAATAAAAAAAAAAAGAAAAAAATAAACAAAATAAGAATAAAAGCAAAAGATGAGGACAAAAATTCATTTTTGTTTTGGTTGACAACAATAGAGTTGCAGAAGTATGGTGTGTCTATTGGCCCCCGCTTCATCCTCTACTTCCATTTCTCCGTCGCTTCCTACCCTTCTCAATCTCATCCCTAGCTCACCACTTTGAAGTACCTTGAAATCTACTCGGGAAAGTAAAACTAACTGGAATGGCTCACCTTCCAGTGGAAATTATTTCTTTCCCCAACGATCTCAAGCAAAAACATTCCAAAACTATAGACATCTGATTTATCTGTGACGGGACCCAGATCTTTGTCACACACCTCTGGCGCAACATATCTCGGTGTCCCTCTCCCACTCGTCATTGATACATGTTCTTTTGCTTTGGGGTAAAGTTTTGTGAGACCAAAATTAGAAACTTTTGGCATGAAGTCGGCATCCAACAATATATTGTGGGGTTTGATGTCAAAAAGTATAATGCGTTTGTTGCAATCCTCATGTAAATATGTAATTCCACGACCAGCACCCAAAGCAATTATATACAGTTTTTCCCACGTTAAGACTTCCCCATTCTCTTTTCGACCAAATATAAACTTCTCTAGAGACCCATTAACCATGTACTCATATCCTAATGCACTTGTAAAGCTTTCAAAGCAATCAACCAACATGCGAACTAGATTAAAGTGATATACATGTCCAATAGTGGCCACTTCATTCATGAATTGTGTCTCGGTATGCCTATGCCTATCAAGAATCTTGATAGCCACTAGAGAGCCATTCTGAAGCTTCCCTTTATACACCACACCAAAACCTCCTTCTCCTATTTTTCAGGAAAGTTTGTGATCTTCTTGATTTGAGAGTGTGAGTATCTGATAGACATTTCAAAAGAATATTCCTTTATAGATTCCTCCACCTTTGAAATAGGGTTACAATGAGAAGTTGGTTTTCTATTCTGTGCATAATATGCTAGGAATAGTATTGCCATTGCTGTCAGCACAAATCCTCCAATGGAGAAACCTGCTGTTGGATGAAGAGATTGATATCATTGCGATTTACTTCCAACTCCAAAGAGAATCATATTAATGGAAACAAAATACAAATTATCTTGACAATAAAATGGAGATATGAATACTGGTAAGAAATCATATTTGCCTATTATAATGGCTGGCATGTTTCAA
Organism: Pinus taeda; assembly: GCA_000404065.3. Taxonomy (NCBI): domain Eukaryota; kingdom Viridiplantae; phylum Streptophyta; class Pinopsida; order Pinales; family Pinaceae; genus Pinus; species Pinus taeda. The sequence continues at coordinate 45,324 of APFE030442787.1, read as the reverse complement.
CCTCCTGTATCAAGAGTACCTACAACACGTGACTGTTTCTGGTAAGGGAATGCATACTTTGATGCGCCTAGACAAGAGTGCTAGTAGAAAGGAGGAACCATTTTTATCTTTATTGATTGAGAGAATTCAAGCGTACTAGTAATGTTGCTGGGGCATATGTCTGGATGCGAGGTGCCATCGTGACAATGGCAAAGAAACCTTGTCGGATCTGAAATGTTATAGCCACATGTCCCATTACATTTTAGACAAGCACCGCAGCTTGGAGCTCTGCTCGTGTTGACATACCATTTGAATTGGAAATCTTTCGCTAAGAATCTATGATTGATATGCAGAGAACCGGTCTATTTGATTAAGAAGTAGTAAATTGGTAGTTGGAGATTGATTTGGCAAAAGCATGTCCCGGATTCTGGAGTAGGAAAATAGTACCAATCATCGCCACATAAATGCCACTTTCGAAACTTCTCCCTGTTTATACTTTCATCACAGTTCTTCCGAAGTGTGAGATTGGTGTAACCAACGGCCATATGATATCGGAGGCCGGACAACCATAAATGAGAGTAGTTACCCAAAAAATTGCAATTGCCCTCCCACAAATTTTCCTTAACAATTGTGATACGATTAATTTTGGTATTATAGGCCAAGAAAGAGGGCTCAAATATACGATATTGTTGTCCACTGATATTAATCAAAGGATAGCCACCAACATAATCACATCGGAGCTAAAACTGAGGGTCACCGCAACCGCTGTCATTTTTCCCAAAAGGATAGCTAAATTGAAAGTCCCCGCATGTATTACTGGAAAGAAAATCGTGGTAGTGATTGCTGAGACATGGTCTTGAGGAGCAGAGGAGGAGAAGGAAAAGATAAACAATGAGAGGCATTGCATTTGCAGGAAGAATATTATGTCTCTTCATGCCCGACTATTATCCTCAATTGGAGTCTGGATACACAAAATAAAATTCACCGGTGAGTTGAACCTATACAGAGGGAGAAAATAGCGAAAGATGTACGAAGGGTCGTTATGCAAATACATGAAAAAAAGGAAGGAGATGGAATTTTAAATAGCATGGAATCACTTTTGTTGACTTATTGTCCAAAATGACTTCTAGCGGATCGTGAATTCAACCTAATCCTAATGAACAGATGGAGTTGGAGAGACTCTGGGTGCCCCAAACTTAACTCTATTGCAGCGTGCCCTTTTGGAAATGTTGTGAAATTGGATGGAAAGTACAAGTTTAAACAATTTGTTAGAAAGATTTCAAAATATTTCTAGAATTTGTAATCAAGATATAAGGTCAACATAACGAAAAGGGAAAGAACATGTAATTTCCGTGTAGAAAGTTTAAAATATGTAACACCAAAATCTGAAATCAAATTAAGGATGTCCATGAACGTGGAGGAAACGACATGGAGATGCAGTGAAATTGGTACTACGATGAGTTTAGGATGAGTTTGGACGTTGATCCTCTTTGAGTATCTTTTCCAAATTGGTGTTGTGGACAATTTATGACAATGGGTAAAAGATGGTAGGAAAAGAAGGAAGTGGTTTAACTTTGCAAAGAGATTATTCATTTGCAAATTATTGTTGTTATCTTGTAATAGGAAAATGCAATATTTAAGAATCGTTTCTAGAGCATTTTTATTGAAAAAATCAAGAAAGTTGATGATCTTTAGTCAATCATGAGTAAGTATTTCTAGTCAATTACGAGTAAGTATTTCTAAAATCTTGTAGACAATTTTTAGGAAAAGATTGATCACTTTAATGATTTGGAGAATGAAGTTGTGTGTTTGTCTGACTCAGCAGATGCAATTTTTAGGAAGCAAATTTTCAAGTTGGAGGAGTAAAATATTCAACGAGTTATGGAGGCTTGCTATCTTAAATCCTCGATGGAACTGCTTCATGAAGAACTATATCAAAATATTAAACAAGATTACGATGCCTTGTCACAATAGCTTGTTAAGAAGGATGAGGTCATTCAAGATTTGCAAGAGTGCAAACAACACCTTGAATTAGAAGTTAGTCACCTTTAGAATGCTTAGAAGGAGAATACTATTGTCAAATTGTCACGTGCAATTTTTAGGAAGAAAATTTGCAAGTTGGAGGATAAAAATAGTCAACAATTTATGGAGGTTTTCTATTTTAAAGCCTCGACGGAATTTCTTCATGAAGAACTATATCAAAATCTTAAACAAGATTACGATGCCTTGTCACAATACTTGTTAAGAAGGATGAGGTCATTCAAGATTTGCAAGAGTGCAAACAACACCTTGAATTAGAAGCCAGTCACCTTTAGAATGCTTAGAAGGAGAATACTATTGTCGAATTGTCACGTGCAATATTTAGGAAGCAAATTTGTAAGTTGGAGGAGAAAAATAGTCAACAAGTTATGGAGGTTTGCTATTTAAAAGCCTCAATGGAATTGCTTCATGAAGAACTATATCAAAATCTTAAACAAGATTACGATGCCTTGTCACAATAGCTTGTTAAGAAGGATGAGGTCATTCAAAATTTGCAAGAGTGCAAACAACACATTGAATTAGAAGTCTGTCACCTTTAGAATGCTTATAAGGAGAATACTATTGTCGAATTGTCACGCTGATGCAGGAGCATCTGGACTTAGCCAACAATGTGATGGTTTGTTCACATGTTGTGGCTAAAAGTGTTGAATTTCACTGACCTGAGTGGTCAAAAGTCAGTTTTGGTAGAGAGGGTTGGATCTCTCGAAGATGAGCTTTACTTCATTATTGTAATAATTAGAAAATTGTCTTATTTTAGACTAAGGGATAAGTTGTTAGCATACGTGTGTAACAAAGCTTAAAAATAGAGATTTGATTGTTAGATTGATTAAAATAGAGATCGAGTTGTTAGTATAGTTATGATAGGATTTGACTCATAAAAGAGAAGAAAATGTAATGGAAAAGGATTAGCTGAGATGATTGAGAATTGAGTGAGAGGGGAGAGTTTGAGTGATAGATAGGGTTTTGAGATTGAGACAAAGGTCTAATGAATTGCTATAATTGAGCCGAGAGGGCCAAGACTCTGTAACTTCTATTATATTGAATAAATTGATTTAGTGTGCATCTGCGTTCTAAAGCTTAACCGGGTATTTTCTCTGTTTTCACACTTTAACAGTAAATCTTAGTGTTTATGTGTTTTTCACTAAAGCGCGGTCATTTAGCATTAAGGGGTAATCTTGGAATTAAGCGTTAAAACATTGATTAAGCACTTTATTTAAGTTTTCTTTAATGCACATGGTTATATTGGAAAAGCGGGTTTTAATCAGCGAAGGTGGTTATGGGTGAAGGAAAAGCTGTAAGTGGTAAATTGGGGTAGTCACCCGATTCCATTAACGAAGCGACACGTAGCACTCGGGTGGAGAGAGAAAACCACTTTATTGAGCGGGTAATCTCTGTGCAAGTAGCTCACCCGATATTGCTATTAGTCATTGGATCAGGATCGTTTGGATCAATGGTGGAGGAAGACCGGATAGTTTGGTTGATTGGGTTGAATGATGACCGTTAGATCTGGAGAGAGGAGATCAACGGTGTAGAGTGATCACCGAATTGTTTTGGTTGATTGGGTTGTTTGAGGACCATTAGATCTGGAAAGAGGAGATCAATGACGTAGATTGAAGCACTGTTTATAAAGGAAAATTCAACATGGGATCGACATATTTAATGGAAAAAAGGGACCCTCAGTGTATAGTAAGCCACATACAAAATCCACTTGAACGCATCTGATTGGTTATAAAGTAAACAATATTCTATTTTTAAGACTACCACCTTGTTTTCATCAGTCTCCTACATCCTTTTGGTATTAGAGCACAGAGATTGAGTTTGACTACAGTAAACACGCCACTAAGGAGAGGAGCTGGCATATGTCGAGGAAGACTTTAAGAAAATGCAGTTCTGCTGGAGGAGATCCGGAGTCTGTGTACAAGGATGGACACAATTGAGACTGTTCATAGGAGAACACCTAATAAAGGAGTTGACAATGTTGCAGAAGAATCTTTTGAGGAAGAAGAAGAGGAGGAAAATGAAACTACCAAAGTTATCAAGATGTTCGCTAAAGTAGGTGAAAAACCAAAGGTGGAAATTCCTGCGTATGGAGTCTCAATGCAGAAAAGCTAATGGATTGGATCAGTTCATTGGAAAAATATTTTGACTATGAGGAGGTTGATGACAAAAAAGAAGGTGAAATTTGTAGTTACTAGATTGAAGGGTCATGCAGCTATTTGGTGGGATGAACTACAAACATACAAAACAAGAAAAGGAAAGTCCAAGATCAAGCAATGGGATAAATTTGGTGAGTAAAATGAAAGCTAAATTTATGCCAAAAGATTATCACTTAAATCTTTTCAAACGGTTACAAAATCTAAGGCAAAAATGAATGTCTATTAAAAAATATATATAAAAGTTTTATAGATTGAGTATTAGAGCAGGACATGCAAAGGATGACATGGAGAAGGTAGCCAAATATAACAATGGCTTAAGATATGACATACATGATGAGATCAGCTTGTTGAGTCTGAAGACTAGTGAAGATGCCTATCAAGCAGGTTTGAAGGCAGAATAGAAGAGGTTGAGAAAACAAAATCAGAGGAATAGAGGGAAAAGTTCAGTAAGAGGTAGAGGAACTACTAGACGAAGGGTTCAAAAACATTAGAATGAAGTAGGAAGTTCAAGTAGTAGACCACCACGGAGGGGAGATTTTAATAGAGGAAGATTTGCACCTAGAGGAAGAGGTTGAGGAAGATATATTCGATGTTACACATGTGGAGAATGGGGACATGGATCATGGGACTGTCCTTGTTATAGCTCTGATACCACTTGTTATAGATCTAACCCGGAAATAATATGGATCTGATATGAAAATATAAGATAATGCAAATAAAACCAAGAATAATATGAAATGGTTCTTTATTGATCAAACCCTTATGGTAGGGTAACACCATACATTCACTCCTTAAGGAAGAAGAACACTCCACAAGCCATATGCTTGTTCATACAATAATCCTTGACAATATTTCTTGACATCCTCCATGTGGAGTCTCTAGCCTCTATGTAGGCCTCATACATGCAATACCATGGATCATTACCATGGTTCCCTCATACCATCCACTAATACCATGGGCCCATTACATTATTACTAACTACTTGTGGTCCCTTACATGATATGGGTTAACCACCTTATTTATTACTATGGCCCATCTCATTATTACATTATTACCATGGGTACCTCCCTTGGTACCCCATATTATCCCCCCTAGTTATATAACATTCCACCCCCCTTAGCATGTTTTGTCCTCGAAACATGGGAAGAACATAACTAATAAGATCTACTCAAAAGACTAGTCCACTGATACCATGCACGCGCATCTAGCCATCCAAGAGAAAGGTGAACCCTTGATCTTATTGGTGCCTCGCTCGCTTGAGATGGAAGTTGACCGTGGAAGCTCTTCTGTGTAGATGTGTAGTAGGTGGATCTTCGCTCCTCGCTATCCGTCATACGGGGGTTGTTGTCCTTGTGACTACTTGGTTTCCATCTTGATGGTTGTCTTGCGGGGTGATGTGGGTGATGATATGTTGAAGTTTTAACCCATGGTGTCTTTTTCTTTAATTCACCCTGATGTGGTGTCTGTTGTGATGTCTTCTTTTCCAATATGACTTCAACCACTGAACCCTCATTAGATGTGTCAGCACTTGTTACCTTTTCGGCTTCAACCTCTGTTTTTGTATAATTATTGACCATCAACTGCTCATCATTTGATATGTCAGTCCCTGGAACATCTTCTGCGTCAACGTCCATGGACTCTACCTGTTTATTGATGGAAATATCCTGTAATGTAATTTTCTTCTTTTTATACGAGAGCTTCAAGAATTTATTCTGCACATTAATATTTATAGTGCCCACTGATTCCATCCATGGGTATCCCAAAACAACATCCATATTATCTGTCTCTGAAGTATAAAAATCACCATGCAACATATACTTATCCATAGAAATCTTCAAATCCTTATACACTTGGACATCCTCATCATCCACCTGTGTGTTTTCAATGTGTTTTGCAGGAACTTGCAATTTTTTTTCCAAATTAACATTGATGAAATTATGTTTGCAACTAGGATTTATAAAAACAATGATCTTCTCTTTCTGAATCAATCCATGAACCTGTAATAAGGAGATACCAGCAGAAAATAACCCTTTAGGTCCCTTGGTTTCCTTCTTTCCTGTAAAAATAAAATCTTTGCTAGGCTATGTGTCTGCCTGTGTGAGCTTATCCACAAGAATTTTACGATCAAAGTGTTCCATAAGAGCTTTTTTGAAGGCGTCCCAAGTCAAGAACCTTCCATAGCCACGTTGATGCCCTTGCCACCATTCTCGTCTTTCATTGTCCAAGTACATGTTCCCCATCTTAAGCTGAGTGTCATCATCATAGACGTAATCGAATTTGAAATATTTCTCCATTTGTGCTAGCCATTTGGCTGGATGAGAGCCATCAAATTTATACAAGTCCTTCAATTTCCGATCTAGGCCCGCCATCACAAAAAAATGGGCGAAAAATTGAAATGGCCTCAATTCCGTCAATATTGCTCAAAATTCCTATTATGACCTATTTTTGGAAATGGAAAAATCATTCTGCATCTACCCATGTGATAGAAATCTTGATCCAGGCATTGGAACTTTAGATCTACGCTGCAACTCTCTCGTCATCACCAAAATTTCTGCAAAAAAGCGTTGATTTTAAATCAGCGATATCTCCCTCATCCGGACTCTGATTTGACTAATTGTTTTTTTGAAATTGAGTATTTTTTCACAAAGAATCCAAATATACAATTATATTTTGTAGATATTACGCCGGGACGTCCAGATCTACGCCGCAAATTCGATGCCCCAAAAAATTGTCTGCAACCCCACTGATTTTTAAATCAGCAATATCTCCTTCATCTGGACTCCGATTCGACCGATTTTTTTTTTGAAATTGGGTATTTTTTCACATAGAATCTAGATAGACAATTAGACTTTGCAAATCTTGTACCAAAACATATAAAAATGATTCACTTTATTAATCAAACCCTTAAGGTAGGGCAACACCATACATTCACTCCTTAAGGAAGGAGAACACTCCACAAGCCATATGCTTGTTATTATTGGGTATATTTGTTAGATCTATAATATTTCCTGGTTATATCTATAACAAGTGGTATCAGAGCACTTTCTTGGGCAAAATCGTGGAGATTTTATTTTTTTTACTTTTTTTTTACTTTTACTATAGCTCCGATACCACTTGTTATAGCTCTGATACCAATTGTTATAGTTCTGATACCACTTGTTGTAGATCTAACCCAGAAATATTATAGATCTGATATGAAAATATAATATAATGCAAATAAACCCATAAATAATACGAAATGATTCTTTATTGATCAAACCCTTAAGGTAGGGCAACACCATAGATTCACTCCTTAAGGAAGGAGAACACTCCACAAGCCATATGCCTGTACATACAATAATCCTTGACACTATTCCTTGAAATCCTCCATGTGGAGTCTCTAGCCTCTATATAGGCCTCACACATGCAATACCATGGATCATTACCATGGTCCCTCATACCATCCACTAATACCATGGGCCCATTACATTATTACTAACTACTTGTGGTCCCTTACATGATATGGGTTAACCACCTTATTTATAACTATGGTCCATCCCATTATTACATTATTACCTTGGGTACCTCCCTTTGTACCCTATATTACCCCCCCTAGGTATATAACAGTCCTCATAATAGAACAACAAGTCAGAGAAATGTGAATGTGGTTGAAGCAAAGGAAGAAAAAAATCAAATTACAGACAAGGAAGAATCCCCTGAAGTAGGAGAATCCCTGATGTTGAAAAGGGTATTGCTTAAGGCAGAGAAAGAGACTGGAGAACCAACTTAGAGGAAGAGTTTATTTAGAACTACATGCAAATCCAAAGGTAAATGTTGTAAAGTGATAATTGACAGTGGAAGTATTGATAATCTTGTTTCTACAGAGATGGTTGATAAGCTAGGATTAGTGAAGACAATACACCCTACTCCTTACAAAGTGTCATGGTTGCAGAAAGGACATCATATTATTGTGATAGAACAATGCAAGGTAGAGATACAGATTGGTACTTATAAAGATGCGATATTGTGTGATGTGATGCCAATGGATGTATGCCATGTATTGCTAGGAAGACCTTGGCAGTTTGATCGGAAAGTTATTCATGATGGAAGGAAAAATACTTATACTCTGGAGAAGGATGGAAATAAACATACAATATTGCCATTAAAGGATGAAGCTGACAAATAAGCACCTGGAAGTAGTGTTATGTTGATGAGTAGGAAGGAGTTGTTGCAAGAGGTTGGAAAAGGTGAAGAAATGCATTTTGCTGTCATAGGGAGACCTAAGGTAATTTTGACTTCCACAAGGTTAGATGATTTACTTGAAGAAATCAAAACTTTCTTGAATGGTTTTGTTGATATTATTGTGGATGAGTTTCCAAATGCATTTCCACCAATAAGGATTATTAGTCATCATATTGATCTAATACCAGGAGCAAGTTTTCCAAACAAAACAGCATATAGGTTAACTACTCAAGAGAATTCAGAAGTTGGAAGACAAGTGCAAGAACTGATGGATAAGGGACTAATCAGAGAGAGTCTTAGTCCATGTGCTGTACCAACAATACTCAGTCCAAAGAAAGGAGGTGAATGGCGTATGTGTATAGATTCCATAGCCATAAACAAGTTCACTATCAGATATAGATTTCCTTTACCATGCATGGATGATTTGATGGATTGTTTGAGTGGGTCAATGTATTTTACTAAAACAGATCTAAAGAGTGGATATCATCAAATAAGAATTAGAGAAGGAGATGAATGGAAGACTGCATTTAAAACAAACAGTGGGTTTGTATGAGTGGTTATTGATGCCTTTTGGACTCACTAATGCACCTAGCACATTCATGAGATTGATAAATGAAGTCTTGAAGGAATATGCAAGCAATTTTATTATTGCTTATCTTGATGATATTCTAGTCTTTAGTAGAAGTAAAGAAGAACATCTAGAGAATCTTAAATTGGTTTTAAGAACTCTCGAGAAAGAGAAACTATTGATAAATCTGAAGAAATGTAGTTTCATGAAAGAATAATTAATTTACTTGGGATATGTAGTTTCTAAAGAATGACTGAAAATGGATCCAAAGAAAGTCGAAGCAATTTGGATCTGGCCTATTCCAAGGAATATATTTGAGGTAAGAATTTTTCATGGTCTTGCAAGTTTTTATAGGAAATTTTCCAGAGGTTTTAGTTAGACTTGTGCACCAATTCTTGAAACAATCAAGGAGACTAATCAGCCATTCAAGTGGACAGAAGAAGCAAACAAGAATTTTAAGTTGCTAAAGAGGAAAATCATAGAGAAACCAATTTTAGCTTTACCTGATTTTGAAAAAGTATTTCAATTTGAAACAGATGCTAGTGGAGTTGCAATTGAAGTAGCTTTGAATCAGGAACAAAGACCAATATCATACTTGAGTGAGAAATTCAATGAAGCTAAGAAGAAGTATTCTTCTTATGATAAAGAATTTTATGCTATTGTACAAGCCTTAAAAGAATGGAGACATTATTTTCTACCAAAGAAGTTTATATTGTATTCTGACAATCATGCATTACAGTTCATAAACATCCAACCAAAATTGAACCAGAAACATGCCAAGTGGGTAGATTTTTTGCAGAGCTTTACTTTTGTGATAAAACATACAAGTGGTAAGTTGAACAAAGTTGTTGATGCTTTAAGCAGGGTAAATTTCATTGCGCAAGAATTAAAAGTTGGTGTTCTAGGATTTGAAGAAATGGTTGAAATGTATAAAGATGATGCAGATTTCAAAGATATTTATACAGTAGTACAAAATCCAATAGTTCATAACAGAAGTTAGTGGTTAGATTACCTTATCCAAGGAGGTTTATTGTTTAAAGGCAACAAGTTATGCATTCCTAAATGTTCTATGGGGGAAAACATAATAAAGGAGAAACACATTGGAGGATTACCTGGTCACTTTGGACAAGACAAAACCTTTTCTCAGGTAAATGCTTTTTACTATTAGCCAAATATGCAGACTGATGTTAAGAGATTTGTTGAGAAGTGCAGGATATGTCAGCATGCTAAAGGGGGAAACCAAAATATAGGATTGTACCAACCATTGCCAATACCAGACCGACCATGGGATGCAATTAGCATGGATTTTGTTTTGGGGTACCTAAAACTCAAAGGGGGAATGATTCCATTTATGCTGTCGTAGATAGATTTTCCAAGATGGCACATTTCATTGCATGTAAGAAGACTAGTGATGCAACACATATTTTTTCAGAAATTGTAAGTTTACATGGATTGCCTGTAAGTATTGTGTCTGATAGAGATACAAAGTTTGTAGGGCATTTCTGGAGAACTCTTTGGAGGAAAATAGGAGCTAACCTCAGTTTCAGTTCAGCATACCATCCTCAAACAAATGGACAGACCGAAGTGGTAAACAAAATCTTGGGGAACATATTGAGAAGTTTAGTGTATCAAAATCCTAAGCAATGGGATTTAGCATTAGCTCAGGCTAAGTTTGCTTATAATGACACTCCAAATCGAAGTACTGGAATGAGTACATTTCACATTATTTTTGGGATGAATCCAAGAGGTGTGTATGAGCTCAGCAATTTGGGTAAACAAGAAACACGAAGTGCAAAAGTTGAAGAGTTTACAAAGTAGATGCAAAGACTACAAGAAGATGTCAAAGGCAGATTGCAGGAAAGTAGTGGCAAATAGAAACAAAGAGCTGATATGAAAAGAAGAGAGAAAGAATTCCAAGTGGGAGATTTAGTGATGGTGTATTTGAGAAAAGAAAGATTTCCTGCTAAGAAAATGTATTGGAAAAGGATTAGCTGAGATGATTGAGAATTGAGTGAGAGGTGAGAGTTTGAGTGATATATAGTTTTGAGATTCAGGCAAAGGTCTAATGAATTGTTGTAATTGAGTCAAGAGGGCCAAGACTCTGTAACTTCTATTATATTGAATAAATTGGTTTAGTGTGCATCTGTGTGTTATTCCTGGTGTAGAATCTCATCTATCTCTGTGTATCCACATTCTCAAGATTAACCGAGTATTTTCTCTGTTTTCACACTTTAACAGTAATTCTAAGTGTTTATGTGTTTTTCACTAAATCGCAGTCATTTAGCGTCAAGGGGTAATCTTGGAATTAAGCGTTAAAACATTGATTAAGCGCTTTATTTAAGTTTGCTTTAATGCATGTGGTTATATTGGAAAAGTGGGTTTTAATCAACGAAGGTGGTTATCGGGCGAAGGAAAAGTTGTAAGTGGTAAATTGGGGTAGTCACCCGATTCCATTAATCAAGCGACACGTAGCACTTGGGTGGAGAGAGAAAACCACTTTATTGAGTGGGTAATCTCCATGCAAGTGGCTCACCCAATATTGCTATTAGTCGTTGGATCAGGAGCATTTGGATCAACAATGGAGGAAGACTGGATAATTTTGTTGATCGGGTTGAATGATGACCGTTAGACCTGGAGAGAGGAGATCAAAAACGTAGAGTGATCACTGAATTGTTTTGGTTGATCGGGTTGTGTGAGGACTGTTAAATCTAGAAAGAGGAGATCAACGACGTAGAGTGAAGTACTGTTTATAAAGGGAAAGTCAACGTGGGACTGACATATTTAAGGGAAAAATGGGACCCTCAGTGTACAGTAAGCCACGTACAAAATCCGCTTGAACGCATCTGATTGGCTATAAAGTAACCAATAGTCTTTTTTTAAGACTACCACCTTGTTTTCATCATCCTCTCGCGTCCGACGCTCACCTACTGATGTTGATAATGGTTGTTTTGTTTCACCTAGCTTTGAAAAATACACCATCAGTATTCGGTCTCGTTTGCTAAGAAAAATGGGATATACAATAGGAGGATTTTGGAAGAATGGATAGGGCATCGTTTAAACCTACATTGTAGATATCAAGCACATGTTTTGGACATGATCTTGTTTCTACCCCATTACCTTTAGCTTTGTTGAGACTAGAGAATTGTCATTTCTTGGTAGAGGAATTTAGACTAAGGTGTTGGAAGAATATTCTCATGGTAATTGTGATAAATAGATCGATGACATGGTTGTTAATGTCATCCCACATGGCAATGCTGTTGCACTCTAAAACTAAGATATATCAACATTCTCATTAAAGGAACTCACACAAGCATCAACATTCTTGGTCACATAGTAGCGCTGCACTAAGATCATTGCAAAAGAGACATGAAATCATAAACCATGGACCAACGCCAACCATCAAGATCCATTGTAGTTGGATCAATGGATGCTCATGGAATCATGGATGCTCATGGAATCATGGATGCTCATTGTAGTTGGATCAATGGATTAGACTTTGATTGGTCTTACCCCAAAAGTTGGTAATTTCTCTGTGTACCACCAATCTTTGTTGAATTGTAAAGTTGGTAATTTCTGACACGAAGTAACATTGTTGCTTCCCCTGTCTATCGCTCATAGCTTTGTCCTACCTGGCAAGGATAGTTACGAACAAAGGTAGATGCTATCGGCAGAGCATTGTGTTGATTGTTGTTTCCCTCAATCTATATGCTACTTTAAGGTGAAATCTCCATTTTCACACAACTTTTTGACTTGATACTAATTTAGGGTTACTTGACCAACGATCCAATGTTTTCTTAAATGGTTCCGATTACAATTATTTTTTTTAAATTTTAATGGGTTCATATCTAGTTATCAAATTTTAATTCGAATTTGATTTGATATGGAAAAAATTTGACATTATACGTCTTACAAATATTTAAATATTTGTTTTTTTTTTATTTTAAATGAACAATTATTTTCTAAAAATTCATTAAATCTTTTTTAACAAGGATATTCCAATGCTAAGTTTTCTCTCATTTTCTATTTTTTTTGTATAAAAGTTATGGATTTGCAACTAAGGTTTGTCAAATTATAACTTTTATAATTTTTTTTAATACTAGATTTATCTATTTTCTATTTTTTAAGGAGTTATCCCTTTAACACTTCAATTTGTCACTCTATAATTTTTTCCAATATAGAAGTTATTGTTTGTTGTTTTTTTATATAAGAGTTCCTAGTTTGCAGCGAATTTACTATTTTATATTTTTTGATAAGATAGAAGGGTTTTTTTTTTTTTAATTGCAATTTGTCATTTATATAGAAATTACTAATTAGTTCTGCTTTTTCTCTTTTCTATGTGCAAGGGCGAGGCACTAGGAATTAGACACTGGAACAGTCAATGTCTCTTTTCTGTGTGCAAGGGCGAGGCACTAGGAACTGGACGCTGGAATAGTCAATGTCAGAGGCGACAAGCTAGTGGAAAGTTTTGACCAAAATCATGAACAATATCGAACTAGAATCCAATGAATTATTCACTGTACTGAACCGAATCAGCAAACTTACGTACTTACGTATTTTTTTGGTTAGTATGGTCGAACTTGGTAACTATGGTTCATATGGCATGATGAGACTTGAAAATCATCATATATTGTTCATATGAACAATATTGAACTAGAATCCAACGAATTATTCACTATACTGAACCGAATCAGCAAACTTACGTACTTTATTTACGTATTTTTTTTGTTAGTATGGTCGAACTTGGTAACTATGGTTCATATGGTTCATAAAGGTAAATTTAAAAATCATCTTGAAAAAATATATTATTAATATATACAAATTTTATTTCTAATATAATATATTATATAAAGATTAATTGAAAAACTTTGAGATATATAAAATATATTACTACACTTACCACATAATTTGGTGTAGCATGTATTACATTGAGATAAAGTGGAAACTAAAGAATCAACCATGTGTCATAGATGTGTAGCAACAACAAATTTAGTGAGAATGACACTTTTCTTCTCACCATGCCAAGGATTTTCTTGGGATAGTGTATATTTAATAATGGATTCACTTAATCTGGATTTATTATGCGCCACTACTCTTGCAACTCTCTCAATTTTAGGACACCCAAACGCATCGAGCCTCTCCAAAAACATTAGATATTCCACACCTAGGAACTCTAGTATCTCATTTCATTGGTGAATACATACTCTTTGAAGATGGTGGTGATTCTTAGCTCCTATATTTCTTTACACCAATTGATGTCTAGTTGTTCCAAAACTCAAGTAACAAAACAAAAAGGCCGCATTTCCAACAAAGGGTGTCCAATTCAAATGACCTCCAAATTGTCAACAAAATCACTGGAACATCTTTTAAGTTTGTAGAGAGAAAGCATTTTTTTATTTAATAAAATTGTTTTATAATATTAATTAATGAAAATATCTACCATGTTTGAAAGAAGTGTACCAAGGAGCAGAAGGAGGCATGGAGTAACTCTACTTTGTCAACCAGAAGAGAGCACAAGGCCCTAGAACATATCAACAAGGTATAACCTATCTTCATCTTTCATTACAATTTATAATGCACCATTTCAATCTTGGTATCCACCAAACACCTCACCTTGGTCTATGAGTACGCCATGGTCCTATACTCACAAACCTATCATTTCCCCTTTTTAGCCATACCAACACCAACTTCCTCAATGGGGTTGTCCATCATTAAGGTGGAGGTCTAAGACATCCCAGCCACCTGCCCTAATGCCTCTTCCTCCTCAACCACAACTACCCCAAAACAATACACGGAAACAACCACAAATGCCTACTCAACCAAATTTGAACTATAGTATTAAGCAAGCCCAACAAGTCTATAATGGGGAAACATATTATCCTGCCTATGTTGTAGAAACCCAAGAAATCAACCCTAGGTCTAGGAAGATACTTCCTAATGTTCACCCACCTTCTCCAACATAAAATCTCAAAGAAGAGAAGGAAGAAAACGCTCCTCAAGCCAACAAACTTCCTTATTCTGGACTGTTGATCCATCCTAAAACACACACCCCACAAGAAGTTGGAATTTTTTGAGAACTGAAAAATTCCCCTCCTACAAGCCATCAAAGATGTGCATATATACAACAAATTCATCAAAGAGGAATGTCTTAAGAGGCAAGGATGGAGAAGGAAATATGCCCCTACTATCAAAGTCATTGGGCAACTAGCTGATCTAGTGTTTGGGAAGATCACAATCCAAAAGTATTTGGATCCTGCAACCCCGGTAATACATGTACACATTAACAACATTGTAGTCCCCAACTCCCTCATTGATCTATGGGTTACAACCAATTTCATGACCAAGGAGACTATTCTCAAGCTTAATCTCCAAGGAGCCTTAAGGAAAATCATGATAGTGCTACATCTTGTGAAGAAATCCATAGTAGCGCCAGAGGGCATCATTGACGATGCAATGGTTTCCATTGATTCCTAGGAGTACCCTACTGATTTCCTTGTTCTCCATCTCAAAACCAATTTCAATGGCTATTCTCTTATCCGAGGAGGACCTTTGTTGGCTTCTATCGATGCCTACATCAATTGTAGAGTTGTAAATATGACAATCACAAATGGGTAGCTAAGAAAACAGCTTGTACTTGATATCATTGCTCAACCCATTGTTGAGCATGATTTTCATATGTGGGTAGAAGAGGAAGAAGAAGAAGAAATCTATCATTCATCACCCTACCCCATTTTTACATTACAAACTACTATTGGTAGCAAGGAATTGCATGAGGATGACCTAATTGAAAAATGTATGCAAACTTATTATCTTGATACCATGAATATTGATGGCCTAAAAGAAGAATCTTTAGGAAAACCTGCATGCGATCAAGATATCTCATGTGAAGGTTCAATCACTATTGTTTTTTACCAAAGTAATGTAAAAATCATAGAAACTATCGCCTCCAAATCTCTGAAAATCAACCCTTTTTTTTTCAACTAATCAAGAAGAACAATTTCTCATTATTTTGAGATAGAATCTTGATGATTTTTCATGGGATTACAAACAGATGACGGGAGTTCACCCGTATATATGTGCTCATCATATACACATTGAGGAATACCATAAACCTATTTTCCAACCTCATAGAAGAATGAACTGCATTAAAGGACATTGTAAAACAGGAATTGTAGAAATTATTAGATGAGAGTTTTATCTATCCAATTCGTATGGTGAGTGGGTGTCAGCTTTAGTAATTTTTCCTAAGAAGAATGGGAAATGGAGAGCTTGAATTTAGATACATTGAAAATGCCACCAAGAAAGATCACATTCCTTTTCCTTTTATTTACAAATTTTGCTCTTGTAGGAAAGAAGTTTTTTTCATTTCTGGTTAGGTTTTATGGGTATAATCAATTCTAAATAGTCCTAGAGACCATAATAATACTACTTTCACCTGTCCATGAGGGGCCTTTTCCTACAGGTTCCTTCCATTTGGCTTGTGCAATTCCCTTACCACTTTCTATAGGGAGATATTTTGTATTTTCTCTGACCTTCTGCATGAAAGTCGAGATTTACGTGAATGACTTCACACCTTCTGGAGATGTTTTTCAAGAAGCTCTCTCCAACCCATGTTAGGTTTTGTAAATATGCATAAAGATGAATCTCTCCTTAATCCAAGTGCCAATATTTTGTGAATTCAAGAATCTTTCTAGGCCACTTCCTCTCTAAAGAAAGGATTTAGGTTGATCCCAGTAAAGTTTCCATTATTAGAAAAGTTCACGTCCCGCAAAAACAAAAAGATGCTAGGAGCCTTTTAGGATGTGTTAGGTACTATAGGATATTTATTAATGATTTCAAAAAAATTGATTCGCCTTTGTTTGTCAACTAAAAAGAGATTCAATTTTCTTTTGGACATACCTATGT
The DNA here is from genome assembly GCA_000404065.3 of Pinus taeda. Taxonomy (NCBI): domain Eukaryota; kingdom Viridiplantae; phylum Streptophyta; class Pinopsida; order Pinales; family Pinaceae; genus Pinus; species Pinus taeda. The sequence continues at coordinate 28,458 of APFE030442787.1, read as the reverse complement.
CAAAAGACATTTGAAGAACTTAAAGATAGATTGACAACTACACTAGTCCTTAGGGGCCCAAATTAGGCCTTCTCTTTCCACATTCACAGAAATGCATAAAAAAAAGGAGTGTGGGAAGCATTGGGGAAGCTTAAAGGTCAATTTCCTTATTCCATATATTTCATTAGTAAAAAAATTTCCAAGGTTAAACTCAATTACATATTTATCGAAAAAGAACTTTTGTCTATTGTGCACTCTTTGAATAAATTCAGGGACTACAATACTGGATATCAGGTTTTTATGCACACTGATCATGTAGCCATTAAGTAATTGATGAATAAACCTAATGTAAATTCTCGAATATTATATGGCTATTGATGCTACAAATACTTGATATAACCATTGTTGATAAACCAAGGAAATAAAAAGTAGTTGTAGATTTCTTGTCTAGGCTAACCTTGTCTGAGGAAAATGAAGAGATGGTGTATGAAAAACTTCCTGATAAGAACCTCTTTTCCATATAATTATTGTCTCCATGGTTTTCTAATAAGAAAAATTTTTGGTCATTGGCCAATTTCCCCCTAATTGTCTTCAAAGGAAAAGAGCAAAAGTATCATGAAAAGTGCTCCTTATACTTGGATTTGGGGAAACCTCTTCAATTTTGGGCATGGTCAAATCATAAGGAGATATGTAAGAGAAGATGAGATCTATGAAATTCTCTCAACATGTGATCAGGATTTAAATAGGAACGCAACAAATTACAGAGATGACCATGAACATAGAGATGTAGCGGAAATAATACTTCATTTCATTAATGTAAAATATTGAAATATGCTTACAAACAGAAATGGAAATAAACTATCTAGGGTGATGGTAGCTTATCTCTAAGAAGAGATGTGGTGGCTACATGCCTCTGAACTACGTTACAATGAGGCTCAAAGGCCTATTTATTGTTTAGAAATAATGGAAAACCCTTAACATCCCAAAACCTAACCCTAGAAGATGAAATGCCAAATTGTGGGCCTCGTTTTGGGTAATTTCGTACATCAACTTCCCTGGGTCATAACTTTGGCACCTGATCTCCATTTGGCACATACAATAGCTCATTAGAAATATCTATCAAAGAACTACAACTTTGGGAAGAGAAACATTAGTTCATGGACCCATGTTACTCCCAGTGTTCCCAAAAACATCGTTTAGGGACTCAAAACGGCTCTAGAAGTTCAGGACCCGAAAAAACTGCTAAAAATAGTAAGTTGTGGTACAAATACGGAAATTGAAAAACTGAAAGAGACAGTTGTCGGGGTCCAAGTGGGATAGGTGGGTGGCCACCAACATCCACCTGGATCATTCCTCCGCCCTTAGGAAGCAATGGTCCCCATTGCGTTGAGTTCCTCCATCTGCTGAACTTGGTCCTTGGTGCACTGTTCTGCAACTTCTGATGTGTCCCATAATGGTAGGAAGCTTGGTTGACAACTGTCCACATTGAACACTCGATGCAAGTGAAGGTATGGAGGAATGTTGTGCTCCAAAGCATTATTTCCCACAGCCTTGGTAATGGTGTAAGGACCATGTCGGCATGGTCGGAGCTTCCGATGGGCTCTTGTAAGGTGTTCTTTCTGCAGATGCAACCATACTTTGTTGCCCACTTGAAGTTTATGTGGTACCCCTGTGGATGAGGAGAAGTTGTTCCTGCGTTCTGTCATGACCATATCCCTTTTCTGCTGCTGCTGTGTGGAGGAACCCTTCATGGGGGTCATGGATGTGGCTATGATCTTCCCCTTACTTTGGGAGTGAACTAGATAGAAACTAAATTTCCTAGTCTATGAGATGAGCTTGCTGCCTTCCTTAGCAATGATCAAAGAGGTGGTGGTAGGTGGGGCTACCTCTGGTATCCTGTATAATGAATCACCCTAAGAAATAATGATAGTGCGAGGCCTTGACTCATACACAACATGTCACCTCCACAAGTATGGTTTCCCTAATAGTACATCACAAACATCCAGAGTTGTAACATTATGCAATACCTCATCTATGAAGGGCTTGATGTTGTAGCGAAGGTGGCACTGCTGGCGAACTTTGATATCTCGTCCTTCATGAAGCCACCCGATACTGTACGGCTATGGGTGTTGTGTAGTCAGTACGCCCAACTGCCTCATGACCTCTGCTGAAATGAGGTTCTTTTGGCTACCACTATCGACAATGAATTGCAGCGGTGAACCCTTCACCCACATCTGTGAGTGGAAAAGGCGTTCCCCCTCCTCTGGATCTTCGGGCTCATTCTTCTAGATCTTGGCGGTGGCAACAATGACGCTGGGCTCTACATCAATGATTTGCTTCCCTTTGCCATTCCCCTTGTTGAGTTATGTCTCAGAGTTGGAAAATGTGTCTGATTCTTAAGCCTTCAACTCGGCCACCAGTGACTCCTTGGTCTGACACTCACTTGTGTTGTGAGTGGGGCTCTTGTGGAACTCACACCACTTTCCTGTGTCCTTCTTCAACTTCGTGGATTTATTCTTTTCTTGTGGCTTCGATGGGTTTTCTTGGGTCACCCCGCCTTGGCTTTGTCCTTTGGTCTTCGGATTCACAGATCCAAATTCTTGCTTCTTCTGTTTGAACTTTTGCTCGATTTTGACAGCGTATCGGTATGCTATACCGAGCGAGGAGATGTTCAGGAACTCCATCTCTTTCTAGATGGATCTGTGTAGGCAGCCACAGTATTTGAGTACCAAATGCAGATCATAATCTTTGATACCCAACTGTGTGCGAAGGGTATGAAAAATGTTGGTGAACTCTGGCATATCTTGGTCCCTTCCCTGTCGCAGCATGGTCCACTTTATGTATTTGTCCTCATAGCTTTTGACAGGGTAGTACTGCTTGTTGATGGCATCCTGGAATGAATCCCAAGTGGGTGCGGTTAATAATAGTGAGCCTATGCTTTCATCCTTTTGCTTGCAGTAGGTTTCCCACAAGTCCTTGACGTAGGGGGTTGCTTTGAAAAGAGTGAAAATAATCTTTTCCTCACTCGAAAATTCATGAACAAAAAAATAACCCTCTAACAGATTTAACCATTTATCTACGACATCTACGTCTATTTGACCCTTGAAGATGGGGATTTCCAAATTAACTTGTACCTTAAAGGGCGTGGCATTTCCATAGGAGCTGCTGGAAGTGGATGCGTCGCCTCTGGGTAGCCGCTGAAAGATCTCGGTTGTTATCACTTAGGAAACAATTTCTAAATTGTTCACATCAGTTTGATTGTAAAGGTTAGGTGTTAGTCCAGGTTTAATGTTTCCATGTTTGCTTTAGTGTCTAAGTCCTAGGAGTCTTGTTGGTATGTTTAAATAAAGGTCAACACTCTGTTTTCATCCATCACTGGTCTCACATGACACCTAAGCTCCATATGTCAATCCTATTTCAAAGTTCTTATGCGCAGCGAAACCGTCTAGCTGTTTTCGTAGCGCAAAACCCAGTCTAGGAGTTTTCGTAGCGCAAAACCCAGAATTTGCACTGGCTGCACTATGAAATTAGGGATTCATGCAGATCCGTGTCAAATGTCATCCAACTGTCAAATCTACTATAATTTTTTAGATTTTCATCATCAATTGTCAATCCATACACCTTGCCTATCACATTCGACTGCTCATTCTTATCATTGGGTTCGTTAGGTGTCTTGGTGCACTCAAGTTTCAAATTTTAAAAAAGGAGCCAAGGATTTTCAGGTATGGTTACGTATGGGTTCATCTATGAGAAGCAAATTGACAAGCACTTAATCAGAATTCTTTGAAATCCAAGTGAAGTAGCTTCCCTTTTCATTTCAAGCGAGGCAATGATCGAGATTAAGATGGTGCAAGCTCTTTCAATTTTCATCTTGCAGGAATTCCATGGAGTTGTTTACAGAAAAGAAGGATCATAGGTCAGGCAGGTGTCTAATATTGAACAAGCTTTCAAATAGGTTCGCTGTTGGAGATTCTGTGAAAAACTTCAAGGAGGTCACATGCAAGTTACCATAGAATTTGCTTCCAATTTCACAGGATTTAATTCAAAGGTTGGAGTGCTTGAATTACCAATATCTCCAGAGGTTATATCTGTAGTCACTGAAATCCCAATAAAGACAATTTTAAAAAAGAGAACTATGTGTTTTTGACTCACACAGCAGTTTCGTAGCGCGCTACGAAACTACTGAAGGTGACAGTTTTGTTTTTGAGGATCTACCTTGAAAGAAAGAGAGTATTATTTTGAAAAGGATGTTGCTGCAAAGGTGTAATAAGATCACTTGAGAAGTTGGAGCCCTAATCAAAAGGTAAATTCAAGAAATGAAGACATATACACATACCAAACCTTGCGCTACGAAATCACTGAAGCAACCTTTTTCAGGAGAAAAACTGTTTTAAGTAGTCAACTTCCAGGAGGTCTCCAGAGCCACTGAAAGAATATTTTGAAAACGTGAAAGAGGTTTTTATTCCTAACATACTAATCTAGAAAAACCTCTTTCCGTTTCTTCAAATTAATTATGATCTGGGAGAAATGGGTGACTAAAATTGCGCTACGAAGTTGCTGTAGGTGCAAGTTTTTCACAGGCATATTTCTCTGTTTTACACCTGCTTTTCAAAGACACATTCTGAGAGGTAGGGAAGGTGTTTCAAAACACCCAGAGATTTTTTTGTTCAGCATGGATTGGTTCACAAAATCATCCTTCCGTTTTTCCAAATACGTTGCGTGTGAGAAGTTATGAGCTCTGTCCCAAGACCCATTTTTCAGCCAGAACAGAGCAAGGGACAATCTCCTAGTTTCTAGGAACATCAAAAGGATGAGTCATCAAGGGCCAGCTGGAAGGTTATGAGCACCATCAAGTTCGACTTCATGGAGTTTTAGGT
>APFE030442787.1:0-21739 GCA_000404065.3 Pinus taeda | reverse complement strand
ATAAAAGCTTGGAAAATGGTTCAATATATTCGCTTGCTAGTTTTCATGATGAATTCTATGAGATGTATAAAGAATGTCATCCTTTCTTATTGTTGCTCAAAGATTGTTGTAGACATTCTTTAAGTCTTATTCAGTACTTGGAGGATTGTTATGATGATGATGAATTTATGGATGAAGAAATTTTAGAGGCTCTTCATAACAATTCATTTCAACACCAAGAAGAAAGTATAACATCCCATGAAATGCAACATGAAAATCAGCAGGGGTTTACTTATGAAAACCATGTTCAATCCTTTGATATTGATGCAGAGATGCAACAGTCTTCTCAATATTCTAATCATAATGAAGATGAAAATGATTACACACAACAAGAAGAAATACTGGAAGAATTTTTTTATAACCCTCAGGTAGAGGAAACAGTTGATCATTGATGTAATTCCTTTCAACAAACTACTTTAAAAAATGATTACAATAGTGAGGAAAATTACATTGTCTATGGGAATCATGCAGAAAGGCAGTTGGATAGCACATCAAAGGAATTTTGTGTGGCTAAGGATCAGTTGTCTAAAGAGATATAATGTTATGATGATTATCAAAATAACCATGTTTTCTTTGACCCTATAAATGAATACATGGTAAAGTTTTTCACATCAACTTTTCATTTTCATTTGCATTATGAAGAGCAGGTATATTATGAGTTGATTTGGTCATCTCACTACCATGGCTATTTTGAGGTCGAATGCAGTCAAGAGCCTCCAATATTAGAAAGGACAATTGATTGGCTTTATTGGAAATATCATGTTGCTTGAACTAAAGTGGAAATTGATAGAGTAGGTAGGTAAGAAAATGCAAATAAGCTCAAGGTTGACTGAGCATATTTCAGTAGATATAGAATTCTTTCTCCTACAGTGATCATCAAGCTTAAGCCCGAGGTGAAGGCCCAAGAAGCTTAAAGGGGATGCTTGTCAAGCAAATTTCCATTTGTCATAAGAGGATAAAGCACTGGACCTGCGAGTTCTTAGTGTACTACAGGAGCACACTATCCCAAGTGGAGACACTATTATCACTTAGGAAACAGTTTCTAAATTGTTCACATCAGTTTGATTGTAAAGGTTAGGTGTTAGTCCGGGTTTAATTTTTCCATGTTTGCTTTAGTGTCTAAGTCCTAAGAGTCTTGTTGGTATGTTTAAATAAAGGTCAACACTCCGTTTTCATCCATCACTGGTCTCACATCACACCTAAGCTCCATATGTCAATCCTATTTCAAAGTTCTTATGCACAGCGAAATTGTCTAGGTGTTTTCGTAGCGCAAAAACCAGTCTAGGAGTTTTCGTAGCGCAAAACCCAGAATTTGCACTAGCTGCGGTACGAAATTAGGGATTCATGTAGATCCGTGTCAAATGTCATCCAACTGCCAAATCTATTATAACTTGTTATATTTTCATCATCAATTGTCAATCCATACACCTTGCCTATCACATTCGACTGCTCATTCTTATCATTAGGTTCGTAGGTGTCTTGGTGCACTCAAGTTTCAAATTTCAAAAAAGGAGCCAAGTATTTTCAGTTATGATTATGTATGGGTTCATCTATGAGAAGAAAATTAACAAGCACTTAATCAGAATTCTTTGAAGTCCAATTGAAGTAGCTTCCCTTTTCATTTCAAGCAAGGCAATGATCGAGATTAAGATGGTGAAAGCTCTTTCAATTTTCATCTTGCAGGAATTCCATGGAGTTGTTTACAGAAAAGAAGGATCATAGGTCAGGCAGGTGTCTAATATTGAACAAGCTTTCAAACAGGTTGGCTGTTGGAGATTCTGCAAAAAACTTCAAGGAGGTCACATGCAAGTTACCAAAGAATTTGCTTACAATTTCACAGTATTTAATTCAAAGGTTGGAGTGCTTGAATTACCAATCTCTCTAGAGGTTATATATGTAGTCACTGAAATCCCAAGAAAGACAATTTTAAAAAAGAGAACTATGTGTTTTTGACTCACATAGCAGTTTTGTAGCGCGCTACGAAACTGCTGAAGGTGACAGTTTTGTTTTTGAGGATCTACCTTGAAAGAAAGAGAGGATTATTTTGAAAAGGATGTTGCTGCAGAGGTGTAATAATATCACTTGAGAAGTTTGAGCCCTAATCAAAAGGTAAATTCAATAAATGAAGACATATACACATACCAAACCTTGTGCTGCGAAATCACTAAAGCAACGTTTTTCAGGAGAAAAACTGTTTTAAGTAGGAAACTTCCAGGAGGTCTCCAGAGCAACTGAAAGAATATTTTGGAAAAGTGAAAGAGGTTTTTATTCCTAACATAATTAAATAGAACAACCTCTTTCAGTTTCTTCAGATTAATTATGATCTGGGATAAATGGGTGACTAAACTTGCGCTACGAAACTGCTGTAGGTGCAAGTTTTTCACAGGCATATTTCTCTGTTTTAGACCTGTTTTTCACAGACACATTCTGGGAGGTAGAGAAGGTGTTTCCAAACTTCAAGAGAGGTTTGTGTTAAGCATGGATTGGTTCACAAAAGCCTCCTTCAGTTTTTCGAAATACATTTTTTGTGAGAAGTTATGAGCTCTTTCACAAGACCCATTGTTCAGCCAGAACAGAGCAAGGGACAGTCTCCTAGTTTCTAGGAACATCAAAAGGATGAGTCATCAAGGGCCAGCTGGAAGGTTATGAGCACCATCAATTTCGACTTCATGGAGTTTTAGGTGTCAAATAATGTTTTAAATGTTTAGATAAGGTTGTTGTAATCATAATAAGGTGTTACACTCCTAGTTGTATTAGGTCTCTAGGACTCCTAGTTAGGTGTCCTTTGTATTAAATAGTTAGTTTTAAGTGTCAATAGGTGTAAAATTAGGAGGAATTCGAATTCCCCTCATGCTGGAGGAAGGAATCTACATGCACTCTATATATGGGAGAAGAACTAATGTATTTAAGGGTTGGAAAATGTTAGAGAAAAAGATTACTTTTGTAAATGCTATGCAGGGATTCATATATACAGGAGCAGTTGGACTTTTCTGAAGCTGAGATTCTTAGTGTACTTCAGTGAGCTTCACATTTTATCTTTGATATTCTTTACTTCCATAGTCTTAATGCTTATTACTCATAATTAATGGAGGAACATGCTCTGACTTCCTTTAGGTGTTGAACTATGGTGAATTGAGTGCTTGGGTCCTATCTTTGGATGCTTTTCATGAATGTTTTAATAATTATTACTCAGAATTCATGGTTACTCATGCTATGAATTCCTTTAGGTATTAAACTCTGATCTATCACTTTAAATTCTTTCCTTTTGAATACCTTGATGTATCATTACTCAGAATTCATGCCCACATGCTCCGACTCCTATGAACTTCAAGTTATTGAGACTTTCTTGAGTGTGTCACTCTTTCACTGAAGTATATACTAGCCTCAGTTTTATAAGAAGAGCTATTTGTTATCCTTATCTCTATCACTGACTCCATAGCCCAATGTTAGCAAGTCTCCATCTTCCAATCTATAAACATATAAAATCACAAACCATAGAGTTAGTCATCTATCCATATCTTTAATCAATATCATTAACCCTTTGAGAGAGCCCTCTCAAGCTAAGAGGCTAAGCCTTAGCTAAAAGATTGGTTTGAAATAGTTACACTGAGATAGTCTGATCAACAGCCTATCAGGGTCCTATTTTGGTGATAACATGGGCAACGTTGTCCATCATCGTGTTCATTTGTCGCTCGAGGGCTTCTTCGAGCAAGATTTTGATAGGATCTCCTGCCCCCTCATCTTTCTTTTCATTCGCGATGGGAGGCTATCGAGATTTGCAAGATTGGTCTTGAAAAGGTTTGACCAGTTCAATCCCTAACTCCTTATATCCTGACCTCGTTGGGGACATGCAAATAAAAGTAGAGAAAAAGCAAACGGCTCTGATACCACTGATCTAGATTTACAGAGGAACGCAACAAATTATAGAGATAACCATGAACACAAAGATGTAGTGGAATTAATACTTCATTTCATTAATGTAAAATACTGAAATATGCTTACAAATAAAAATGGAAATAAACCAGCTAGGGCGATGATAGCTTATCTCTCAGAAGAGATGTGGCGGCTACATGCCTCTGAACTGTGTTACAATGAGGCTCGAAGGCCTACTTATTGTTGAGAAACAATGAAAAACCCTTAATATCCCAAAACCTAACCCTAGAAGATGAAACACTAAATTGTGGGGCTCATTTTGGGTAAGTTGGTACATCAAATTCCCAGGGTCGTAACTTTTGCCCCTGATCTTCATTTGCCGCGTACAATACCTCGTTAGAAAGATCTATCTAAGAACTACAACTTTGGAAAGAGAAACATCTATCCATGGACCCATGCTGCTCCCAATTTCCCCAAAAAAACGTCGTTTAGGTCCTCAAAACAACTCTAGAAGTTCAGGACCAAAAAAACCGCTAAAAATAATAAGTTGTGCTACAAATACGGAAATTGAAAAACTGAAAGAGAGAGTTGTGGGGTTCCAAGTGGGATAGGTGGGTGGACACCAACATCCACCTGGATGAAAATGTCATGATGGAACTTGTGGACGCCATTTTTCTTCTAAGAGGACAACCTACAAGATTCTTTAGGAAGGATACTACTAGCCTACTCTTCATCAAGATGCCAAGAGATACAATGCAAAATGTGATGAGTGTCATAGTATGGAAAAAAATACTAAGAGGGATGAGATGCCCCGAAAATATCAAGTGACTTTTGAGACATTTAAGAAGTGGGGCATGAACTTCACTGACCCCATTGACCCTCCATATGGATAGAAGAAGTACATCATTGCTTTCATAGATTATTTGACCAAGTGGGATGAAGTTAGGGCAATCAAGGAAGAAACAAAATAGAAAGTAGCAAAGTTTCTAAGAGAGAACATTTTTTACAAATTTGGTTTCACAAAGGTATTATTAAAGGTTCACAATTCACTTCCAATCTAATAGAGGGGATAATGAGGCAGCATCATACAGACATATAAAATCCACCCCATATCACCCTCAAGCCATTGGGAAAGTGAAGGTGACAAATAGACAATTGGAAAGTATTCTAACTAAGGTAGTTAGCAACAGAGGGAAAGATTGGGACCAAAGGCTTGTTGATTCCACTATGGCCTATAACACTACATGGAAGGCCACCACTGGGTTTACTCCCTTTGAGTTGGTCTATGGAAATAATGCCCTATTGTCCATTGAATTTAAGTACAATACATTAAGAAAGGTAGCAAAAGTTGACATGGACATCATAAAAGATTAGGAAGGGAAATTAAAACAACTAAATGCACTTGATAAACTTAGGATGTAGTCTCTAATGCACGCTGAAGTAGTTCAAATGCAAATAAAGGTTTGGCATGATAAACACATAAAGGCTAGAACCTTCGAAGAGGTTGATTGGGCCCTCTTGTATGATTCAAAGTTCGGATATTTCAAAGGAAAACTCATGAATAGATGGCTGGGACCTTATCTGGTGGAAAAATTCTACAACAATGTCTCAGCTTAGATGAGGACAATTGATGAAGAAAAAATATTGCGTCTAGTGAATGGCTATATATTAAAGTTTTACAGGAAGCCCCTCTAGACCTGGATGAATTTCATGATTCAATAAGAAACAAAATAGATGTGATTGAGAACATTAAAGTTCTCAATCCATTCAATCCCTGATAAAACATAAATCAAGAAAAGAAAAACTAAAAAGGAGTAAACAGGAAAAAACGATAGGTGAAAACCTCCCTTGAGGTACCTGGGGCAAACCAACTAAGGTTTAAAACCTCCATGAGGTAACTAGTGGGCCTCATAATAAAAAAAGAAAAAAATAAAAAAAATAAGAATAAAAACAAAAGATGAGGACAAAAATTCATTTTTGTTTTGGTTGACAACAACAGAGTTGCAGAAGTATGGTGAGTCTGTTGGCCCTCGCTTCATCCTCTGCTTCCATTTCTCCACTGCTTCCTACACTTCTCAATCTCATCCCTAGCTCGCCACTTTGAGTACCTTGAAATCCCACTCGGGAAAGTAAAACTGACTAGAACGACTCACCTTCCAGTCGAAATTATTTCTTCCCCCAACAACCTCAAGCAAAAACATTCGAAAACTATAGACATCTGATTTATCTATGAGAGGACCCAGATATTTGTCACACACCTTTGGCGCAACATATCTCGGTGTCCCTCTCCCACCTGTCATTCGTACATGGTCGTCTGCTTTGGGGTAAGGTTTTGCAAGACCAAAATCAGAAACTTTTGGTGTGAAGTCGACATCTAGCAATATATTGTGGGGTTTGATGTCGAAATGTATAATGCATTTGTCGCAATCCTCATGTAAATATGTAGTTCCACGAGCAACACCCAAAGCAATTGTATACAGTTGTTCCCATGTTAAGACTTCCCCATTCTCTTTTAAGCCAAATATAAACTTCTCTAGAGACCCATTAACCATGTACTCATATACCATTGCACTTGTAAAGCTTTCAAAGAAATACCCCAACATGTGAACCAGATTAAAGTGATATATGCTTCCAATAGTGGCCTCTTAATTCATGAATTGGGTTTCACTGTGCCTGTGCCTATCAAGAATCTTGACAGCCACTAGAGAGCCGTTCTAAAGCTTCCCTTTATACACCACACCAAAACCTCCTTCTCCTAATTTTTCAGCAAAGTTGTTTGTGATCTTCTTGAGTTGAGAGTGTGAGTATCTGATAGGAATTTCAAAAGCATATTCCCTTATAAATTCCGCCACCTTTGAAATAGGGTTACAACGAGAAGTCAATTTTCTATTCTATGCATAATACACTAGGAATAGTACTGCCATTGCTGTGAGTGCAAATCCTCCAATGGAGAAACATGTTGTTGGATGAAGAGATTGATATCATTGCGATCTACTTTCAACTCCAAAGAGAATCATATTAATGGAAACAAAATGAAAATTATATTGACATTAAAACGGAGATACTGAATACTGGTAAGAAATCATATTTACCTATTGTAATGGCTGACATGTTTCGACCTCTTGTATCACGAGTACCTACAACAGGCGACCGTTTTTGGTAAGAGAATGCACACTTTGATGCACCCAAACAAGAGTGCTAGTAGAAAGGAGGGACCATTTTTATCTTTATAGATTGAGAGAATTCAAGCGTACCAGTAACGTTGTTGGGGCATATTTCTGGATGAGAGGTACCATCGTGAAAATAGCAAAGAAACCTTGTTGGATCTGAAATGTTATAGCCACATGTCCCATTACTTATTAGGCAAGCACCACAGCCTGGAGCTCTGCTCATGTTGACATACTGTTTGAATTGGAAATCCTCCACTAAGAATCTCTAATTGATATGTAGAGAACCGGTCTATTTGATTTAGAAGTAGTTAATTGACAGTTGGAGATTGATTTGGCAGAAGCATGTCCTAGATTCTGGAGTAGGAAAATAGTAGCAATCATAGCCACATAAACGCCACTTTCGAAACTTCTCCATGTTTATACTTACATCACAGTTCTTCCAAAGCGTGAGATTGGTGTAACCAATGACTATATGATATCGGAGGCCAGACAACCATAAATGAGAGTAGTTACCTAAAAAATTGCAATTGCCCTCCCACAAATTGTCCTTAACAATTGCGATACGATTAATTTTGGTATTATAGGCCAAGAAAGAGGGCTCAAATATACGATATTTCTGTCCATTGATATTAATAAGAGGATAGCCACCCACATAATCATAGTGGAGCTGAAACTGAGGGTCACCACAACCGCTGTCATTTTTCCCAAAAGCATAGCTGAATCGAAAGTCCCCACATGTATTACCGGAAAGATAATCGTGTTAGTGATCGCCAAGACATGGTTTTGAGGAGCAGAGGAGGAGAAGGAAGAGATAAACAATGAGAGGCATTGCATTTTCAAGAAGAAGATTACGTCTCTTCATGCCCGACTACTATCCTTAGTTGGAGTTTGGAGACAAAAAATAAAATTCACAGGCGAGCTGAACCTATACAGAGGGAGAAAATAGTGAAAGACGTATGAAGGGTCGTTATGCAAATACATGAAAAAGAGGAAGGAGATGGAATTGTAAATAGCATGGAATCACTTTTGTTGACTTATTGTCCAAAATGACTTCTGGCGGATTGTGACTTCAACCTAATCCTAACGAATGACTTCTGGCGGATTGTGACTTCTACCATATTTAGAGGACAAAGAGAAAATGCTTGGGAAGCTATATGAACTCTTGTAGGATGCTATATGACCTTTAACCACCTATAACAACAACATCCAACCACCTACATTAATAGTATTTTAGCCATTTGAACCAAAGATACTTGGAGCAACAACAATAGCCATGAAACGATTCCATAAGTATTAGTAGCAACAATAGAACCTACACTGGTTCATCAAGGGTAGCATAAAAGTTCAAAACTTTAGGATCATCAAAGAAAACCTCAATAATTACATCAACAACCTCCATAAAATTGATAAGAAAACACTAGAGATAAGCCCCAGGTATGCAAATCTCAGAACCTCCCCTTCAAACTTATTCTAGCTTGAAGAAACATTGAAAGTGCATGAAAGAAAATTTTTATAAGACAAATTTAGTTAGAGTAGCCTTGGCCATAGTTCGTAGTTAGCTTCAGCTTTTTCCAAAGGACACCAACACATGTGAAAGGAGGATGAGACAAAAACGAAATAACTTGATAGGGTGGGTCGATGTTGCTTACTCATTATATAACATGGAGCATGATGTTGTATGTGGTATCCATCTCACTTAGCGCACTAAGCCCTTAACCTCGAAAAATGACCACTTAAGTGAGGCCCCTCCAAGTCTTTTTTTGTATTAAAGTCTAATTTAAACACCAAGGAGGCCCCGCGACTGCTATAGGAGGTCGACCCATCCAAAACATTTTCAAAACAAGCTGCTACATGAAGCTACAAGATTCTATATACAATAGCTACAGGAAGTTGTCAGAGTGCTACAAGAAGCCCAATTTTTCTCGGAAAAAACATCAAGCCTCAAGAAACAAGGAAGAATCATCAAAGGAGATGTAAATGAAATTTCTCCTCACCAACACTTGGTATAAGTATTCAAGAAAGCATTTTTATTATCATAAAAAGGAATTTTGTAATGTATAGTTTAAATTTCAGTAAGGGTAGTGGTTGAATCGGCTAAGCATTTTCTTAAGGATATGGTGTGTTAAGCAAGGTAGGGGTGCATTTTTTAATTTTGCTTTCTTCAACCTTGAAAAATATATCAATTTTCCTATGCTACAACATTCACCACTATACATGAAAACCTAGGATCCTATAACAACAAAAGAAAAATACCTTGATCCATTTAGATTAGAACTATATTAAGCCATAGGAGGGGGATTTAGTAGAGGAGAGAATATATACCACTCTAAGATCCATCATCACTCTGACATTAGAAATAATTTTTCAAATTGTTAATGGATAGAGTTTGTCGAGAAGCTGAGAGGCTTTAATGATGAAATTGCTCAAGAGTTTGCCTCCAATCTCCAACAACTAGAAGGTCATGAAGTTATTACTATGGTTAGAGGCCTCATCATCTATCTAAATGAAGAAATTATCAGTGCAGTCACCACACTCCCCATGGGGGTCAAATGGAACAAAGACGAGTCTTGAGGCCAATAAAACCAAGAGAAATTTCTTCCTTTATAATGAGCAACCCATAAAGGGTAAAATGGAGTGAGAATGGAATTCTTTCCATTCCCTTGGGATGAGATAGCCTACCATATCCTCAAATATATTTCATGTGAAGGAAGGCTTAGCATTATATATGCATATCATTTTAGGATGCTTTACCAACTCAAATTTCAAATATATTTACCTACCCAAGAGAGACTCAACATTCCTAATTTCCTCCTTTAGTCTACAAAATGAATGGGAATAAGGGTGAAAGGAGGAAAACATCATTACCTCACTCACCATGGATTGATCATATTTATAGTCCTAGATGCCTTGGAGAGCTTACAAAACCCTATTTTGTGCACTAATTTCATAGACATGGGAAAACAAGCATTTTTTGAGACCCAAGTTCAACTTCAGTTAGAGCTATAGGGGGCAACAATAGAAGAGGAAATTGAAGTAGAAGTAGAAGAAGAAGTTTAGATTGAAGGGGAGGAATCAAAGAAAGAATAATAAGAAAATATATAAAAGGAAGCAAAGGGACAAATAGATAGACAAGTTGGAATAACGGTAGAGGCAAAAATGCCTAAAGAAGGGTTGGATAAGCTCAATATGACAAAATCAAAGGCTTAAGAGCCCCAAGAGGCTATTGAGACATCATATAGGAATACAAAGAAGAGGAAAATCAGGGAAAAGAGAGTAGTCTAAAAGAAAACTTAGAATAAGAAGAAGTTGTTGCTACCCTAGTATCCTTGAGTACCCTAATAAAACCTAAAGTAAGGAAACCAAGGGAAACCCCTCTTTACTTCAAAAGAAGAAGAGCACTAGAATAAGACAAATAAAAACTCATCCACCTTCTCCCACCCTAATCACCACTGTAGATTCAATTATCCATAAGGAGGAAGAACCTCCATGACACTCAAGGGAGAATAGCCATAGGCTCAACTAGAAGGGCCAAACACTAAAGAAACAATGTTCCCAGAACAACCCACAATGCTACAAGAATAAAATGCAGAGCTATAAGAAAAGAGTATGTAACAATAGGGGAAAAATGCATAGTTATAGGGACCAGATCCTCAGCAGATATATCATATTATTATTCTTGGATTGATGTAGGGAAGGTGCCTCCTATCCTCCTTGTATTAGTTATGTTGTTTAAACTAGAGGGAGAGAGAGGCATAACTTATAGATGGATGCAAATTGCAAAGTCCAAAGGGATTGATGACATTAGAATTAAGGAGGAAAATATGAAGAATAAGGGAAAAGAAATGGGAAACCTTATATTCCATGAAGCAAACATAAGGGACCATCTACAAAAGAAAAACAAGAAGCTAAAATCCAAGTTGCAACAAACATAAAAGCTACTACAAGTGAAAGAAGGCCAAATTTCCACCACGGCTAGTCTACCCATGGAATTTATAAATCGTAGAAACCGTTCACAAACTTATTCTCTATTTCTAGAAGATTAGTGGTGTCAGTTTCTTATCTAGACTTTGGCACAAAAAGGTTTGCTTCACCTACAAGTAATAAAATTTGTTTTTTTTTGTCTAAAATGTAGTAATGAGGATAGAGCGAGAATTGCAGAATTTTATATGCATAATCTAGTACTCCTTATCATGACTATTTGGAATCCAAATTCTCATTTGGATGATGTACAATTAATGGCTCTAGCTTCATGGCTGAGCCATGAATAAATCATGGTAGAAGAGATCAAAATAATATTATCCAAAAAGCTAGAAGAACCACTATGGATCATGTCAGAACTACCAACCCCACATCTCATGATTTCCATCACAACCTCATAGCATAAAATCCTAACATGGAAATAATCTATAAAGAAAGGGAAGAACACACAATCCTTGACTTTGAAGACACTTTTAGATTACTATGTGAGGAATGCTTGTAGGCATGCCTCATCCATATATTTTTACTTCATTGATGCATTCAAATTGCATGTAAAAGAGCATGTAACCATAAAATGCATACACACAACATAAATGGGAGTGAAATGCAATCATGAGAAGCAAGGACACAAACAAGTTGATAATGAAGTTCACCCAGTGTGGGATATGTCTTCGAGACCTCCTTAATGTGGGGAGGCCTATTTCAATAATCTTCAGTGAAATCAAATTACATGCATGTACAAAAATACAACTTATACCTCCATTTCCGAGGGTGGTTTGAAAATGTACAACTCTATTGAAGAAATGGATTGCATTGCTAAACTCATGAAGAAAAATTGTGAAAAATGATTGTAAACTTGACCCCTTTCTGCTTCGGTCAAAATATATACTCCCATGAATCTCAAATATTCCTCAAAGATTCTCTCTTGGAAATGGGTGAAAAATCCGCTCCATAGATGAAAAAATGGATAGCATGGACGAACTCCTGGTGAAATTTTTGTTCAGATGAGTATAAACTTTAAATGAATTTGACACCTGTAAAAATTAGCTGCAAGGAATCTAAAAGATTCCTCAAATACTCTATATGGGAAGATATTGTGGAATATTCCCCTGGAATATTCTCTGAATATACTCTCGAAATTCACACATTATCACGGTTCTAGCTTGTAGTTATGGTGTTTGGTTCCTTTACCTGCCTACTTGGTTCCACTCTCCCATCTCTACCCCCAACACACAAATGAGTTTGGGTATTTTATATCGATTTCGTGGATGGATAAAATAAGGTCCACATGGGGCGCACCAACTAGACCAAGCTTGTTAGGTCATTGGTTGGGCATATGTCCTGGGGTCGATCCCCCGCTGTTCCAATTGTAAGATCAAGTTGTTATTTTTTTTTTGGCGGTTGGTGTTTGTATTATGGGTGGTTGGTAAGGGTTTTGGCGTGATGTAATTTTTGGAGGGCCACCCGTTGGGTGTGCCAGCCTAGTTGGTCAGGCAGGTTTGAATCCCATCGACCCTATCTGTCATATGGTTGGGCGGGGTGTAGTTCATCCATGGCCCCCACCCAAAAATCTAGTGGCTAACCTGTTTCACTCATTTAAAATAAAAATTATTAGAGAAAAAAAAAAGAGGCGTTAGGCTTGACGGACCCTCCCAACCCCTGGCCAACTACATATAATAATTTTTCATTGGGCTTGCCCGACGACCTCTTATTTTTTTTTCTTTAATAATTTTTATTTTAAACAAGTGAAACAGGTTAGCCACCAGATTTTTAGTGGTAATTGGAAAAATTAAAGAGGTGACAAATTTTCCCTTTCTGACCACCAAAAACCGTCACTGTGAAGTGCCATTTTTTCACTTGGTTAAATCACGCCAAATTTAGTGGCTCTACTATATTTAGTTGTCTTCCAAATTTAGTTGGCACTTTGCTAAATTTAGCTAATGGGCCTAGTTGACCAAAACTTTGACTGGCCATAACTTTTGCATACGAACTCGGATTTATTTTTCATTTTCACAGTTGGAAATCTTGTGAAAAGGGATTCTATCTGACCATGGTTTCATAACAATAGAAGTATGATTATTTGTTAGCCTTTCTTAAACCCTTTTTGAATTCTAAGCATTTCTAGAGCCACCTAGATCATTCTACCCACTGAGGAGTTTTTGGTCCTCCACAAGCATGAAAATATCTGCAATATGTTATACTCCCTCAGCTGCACAACAAGTTCCCTAACATGCCACAATTACTTCTCCTTCACATTTGTTCTTTGGAGCCATCAATGATGAACCGACACCTATGTCCTTTGCAAACTTAGAGTACATCTTTGTAAATTACATGTTCCTTTACATGACCCAAGCAAGCCCATAATTTCCAAGAGTTTATAACACACTCTTTATTCAAGTTTACATCAGAATCATGACATAAATAAATATCCAAGCTATAATTGAAAAATTCCAAAGGCATCATCATGTTGCATTCATAAGCGATGGGAAGCACTTCATCACTTTTACAATTGTTTCACAACATGTGATTTACAAAATGTGGTCATTTTCAGCAACTTAAAAATTCTACCCATTTCTTAGCTAACTAGGGGAACGAGTTATCGTCTTGTAGCCAATTTTCTTCATTGCCTGGTCCTTCCTCCTTCACAGGTCCCTTTTGGTCATGGGATACCTGACATGTTTCTCTTTGATGTTTGTCCTTATTGTAGTGACTCCAATAGTCCTTCCTCCTCCAAACTTTCTGTACCTTCTTTGAATGCTTATTCCTGGTGTGGCCCTAATGAGGAGAACTTCTTGTGGAATACTCACTATCACTGAAATGTTGTGATGTAATCTCATCGTATGTCATTTATTGGTCACTGATTGTCTTGGAGCATTCTCCAATCTCCTTTCTGACATAATCAAGTCCTGCAGAATGAGGCAATTCCTCCATTTTTGTACGATTCACAATTACTTGATCATTACTACCAAGGCCCTTTCCTGGATAACCCATTTTACTCGTTAACTTTGAACCAATTCTTGTAGTATGTTTCTCAAAAGATGTGAAATCATCATAATAAAGAGAACATGGAATTGAAGAACCACTTTTTACCTCAGTCTTATTAAACTGCAACTTTTCCAAGGCCTCCTCCTTTGCTTGTAATTGATGTCATAACCTTTGTTTGTCCTCCTATGTTTATTTTAGGAGTCTCCTTAGTTCAAAATTATTTCTTGTATGCTTTGGTTAATATCCTGAAGGTCATGGAGCCATGCATTTTTTGGTGCCCTTTTTATCTTTGGCACAACATCTGCTAAAATCTTTATTTTGTCACCTAGATTGGAACCCAAGTCAATATATCCATCTTCTGCAATTACGAGATTTCAATATTAATCTCATCACCTGAGTCAGGTCCCAAGTTAGTTGGTCCAATACCTACAAATCCGGCAGCTACGACCTTCTCACCATCCTCTGATTTATATTCTTGGCTTTTTGCATAGTTGCGACCATCTTCTGCTTCTCCTTTCTATCATTCCTCTTTGGCCTCAATTCCAGGTGTAGTTTCCAACAATGTTCCTCATCATGCCCTTCTTTCTCATAATGACTACAAGAGAGATTCTCATCGTTTTTCCTTGTTGTTGCTTCCTTCTTTGCATAATCCCCCTATTCATATTTTCCCTTGCATTCAAGATGTACAACCTTATCACTAGCTTCATCAAGGGTTTTATGTTCAAATAATAACAGCAAATGATGCAAATAACTATGAAAATAACCAATGTATTTCATCAATGTCTCAGAGAGTCTAATGGAACATTCAATGCAAAAGATTGTTTCCTAAAATCCTCTCTAAAATTCTGAACATTTTGACCTTTACTTTGTTTCAAATGTTTTCATTCCATCATGTCCTTTTGTCTATAACCCAATGGGAAAAAGTATCCTCTTAAAACAGAAACAAACTCAGACCAAGATGAAAGAATTTTAGGATTATTCTTACCACCTATTTGCAGCTTGCTTTCCCACCATACGAGAATAGTTCCACTCAATTGAAGGGGTGCTAACTTGATCTTGGCCTCATTCTCTTTGATTCATTGTATACGGAAATATACTTCAACTTGTATGGTCCATTTATCTATATTTATGCATTAGATTCTCCATTAAACACAGGAAAATCAAACTTTACATCCAACTTGAAAAAAGGATTTTAATGATTTTTTCTACTTTTAGAGCGATGAGAATATGAGGAGGAAGTGGAGCATTCACTAGCATATAGAGACGGGGGTTCAGGAGGATATTCTCCTTCTCCACCTTGATTTACTGAGGCATGATCATATGGTTCTTTATTCTCCTACTTTGCCATTAGCTTCTCATACTCTACAAACATTTTGTCAACTTGTTCTGTCATGGTGTATAAGACCTTGCGAAAATTTTTATTTTCCTCTAATCGAGCATATTCATCTTCCATTTTCCTTCTTCATGTTGCATGCCCCACTTCTATATCAAATGACTTAAGTTTTCCTTCACCTATTTGAATTTGTTCCCTAGTTATCATACACTTGCAACTCACATCAAGAAAAGACCCTCTTTTATACCAAACTTGATACATATATTTTTACTTCATTAATGCATTCATAATTGCATGTAAAAGAGCATGTAACCATAAAACGCAAACCCATAACATAAGCGGGAATGAAAGGAAATTATGAGAAGAGAGCACACAAACAAGTTGATAACGGAGTTCACCCAGTGTGGGCTACATCTCTGGGCCCTACTCAATGTGGGGAGGCGTATTTCATTATTCTTTAGCGAAATAAAGTTACATGCATGTACAAAAGGACACCTTATACCTCCATTTCGAAGTATGGTCTAAAAATCCACACCTCTATTGAAGAAATGGACTGCACCATTGAATTCGTGATGGAAAATTGTGAAAAATGATTCTAAACTCAATCCCTTTCTGCTTTGGTCAAAATTTGGACCCCCTAGAATCTTAAATATTCCTCAAATATTCTCTCTTGGAGATGGGCGAAAAATCCGCTGCTCAGATGAAGAAATGGATAGCATGGTTGAACTCTTGGTGAAATTATGATTCAGATGAGTATAAAATTGACATGAATTTGACACCTACAAGAATTGGCTCCAAGGAAACTAAATGTTTCCTCCAAGATTCTACATGGGACTCTAATGTGGAATATTCCCCTATAATATTCTCTAAATATGCTCTCAAAAATCGAGCCCGATCATTGTTTCGGTGTTTAGTTCCTCTAACCATTTACTTGGTTACACTTGTTGGGCATGGAATCCCCCCAAGGCATGTTTTGGGGCTTAAAGCCCAAGTTTTGACCAAATCCTTTGTAAAAGCTTCGAGAATTATGGGCACGAAGTCATAATAGAGTCACAGGGTTGTCCACCCTCATTTTTGTAATGTAATGTCAGCTTGATAGATCTAGCCATGGTCCGCGGACCATGGGATTGTATAAATAGAGCGAGGCTCTACGTGTAGAAGACATTATGTAGCTAGAAGAAGCATGATGAGTCTAAGAGATTAAGTGGAAGTGTAAAGTGTGTCTTTGGGTCGTAGAGTAGGAAGAGGCTTTGTAGCTGAGTACACAGAGGCCTAGTAGTCCGCAGTTGAGTGCACAAACCCCTGCAGCTGAGTGTGCAGGGAAGGTCGAGTCTGTAACCGTTGGAAGAATTAATAAAGAGAAGTTTACTATATTTTCGTGTATCTTTTCCTGTTTAATACATTATTGGGTATAAATTGCAAGTGTACTATTTAATTGCTGTGCAATCTTATATGTGTGTGCTGTATAAATAATTATAACACAAGACTTCTATTTATGTGAAGATAACTAACTGGTGAAGGAAGATAGGTAAGATCTAAGGTGTGACTTAGGGAAATAGTGTAGAGCACTACTCCAATAGCATGGAAACCCCACAGCCCCAAGTTAGGGATGCACAAAGGCAAGTATATCAGGGCGTGAAGGCCAGGGAAGTGTGCGAAGCAACTTGCATGCAGAGACGAGTAGTTGGACCGAACCAAATCCTCAGACATCTCAAGGGTGTGGAAACCTGGTTCCAACACCCCCCCATACTACTTCGAGTGAGACCTTATTCCACCCTCCATAGACTGTTGCCGAAAGGGCCAGTAGTACAGGGATTTTTTTGGCTAATTAACTTTGAACCTGGGTTAGGCCCCAACAAGCCAACAAATGGTTTCGTTGTCAGGACCGGGATCTCCATAAAGATGTCTGATTTCATATCATTGGAATCTGACAAAGAAAGGAATTGAAGATTGGTTGGATAGAAAGATTCATGAGTTCACGGTGCAGGAGAATAGGAACCCATGACTATCAAAGGAAGAGTGGTTAGACTGCTACTTATACACAGAGATCCACAAAATTTTCTTCGCATATTTCCCTATTGAGCTATACGAGTGGATTGCGAAGCTAGCAGAAAACCAAGAAAGGTGTAAGCTCGACAGACCTATTGTGTGGACTCCAGAATTGGTGTGCATATTGGAAGCATTAGAGTATAAGATCGCGTGCACTGTTGATCACTGGCTCGATCAAATTATAGGAGGGTTCATCACCAAGTTTGTGGTAGATACTTCAGTTAGCTATAGCTAGGCAGAACGAAGCTTCCTCAAAGGGCTGTGAGGTAAGTACGTTAAATCTTTGAACACTTGGATTAAGATGCTACTATGTGAAAAATGGGTTATGCAAATAAATTGATGTTTGCGGCTATGAAAAGTGGGAGAATCTACAAAAACGAAGGTAGTACAGAACTAGAAACTAGCCCCTTGATTCCACTTCCACGAGGGGGCGAGGAAGAGCTCGCAAAGGTCTCACCAAGAAGTGCGATCAATTTGATAAGGCAAATAATTAAGCGCACACCACCCTCACCCACACCACCACCAGTTTCACTATCTTCACCCCCATCTTCGCCCATAACACCTCCACCACCACCACAAATCAATATGGCAAGTGCAATAAAGTTGCAGTGTTCAAGGGTGTAGGGAATGAAGATCTGGACCAATTTTGGTTCGTGATAAAAGTTGTATGGGAAGCGCAGGGAGTCATGGATGACAATATAAAGAAAGCGACGTTGGTCAGTGCTCTGCAGGATTGCACATTGACCTAGTACATTAAGCATTCCAAAGACAATCCAAATGCGGGGATCGCGTATATCCAAGCTGCACTAAACAAGGAATTTAGCAGACCGATGTCAGAGGCGCAGTCGATCATTAGGTTTAAGGAAATCACAATGCTACCAGGTGAGACCCCTCGGGAGTTGGATCAGATACTGAAGTGCACAATTCATGAATCTAACATGATGTTGACATATGGAAAACACCGAGAATGGTTTGTAGCATCGTTAACGCCACATCTAAGGAACACGTTGTCATAACCGAGGCTTACAACTCAGGCCGAGGCCTTGGAGGTCGCGATGAGATTGCACGAGACTCCGATATAGGATCCCAACCTGGGAGTTTAGCAGATTCATGTGCAACTGAAAAACTTATGCCTTGAGCTGCAAAGTTTGAAGCAAGACAAGACAGCTCGCCTAGAAGTGCGCAATGAGGTATGGTGCGTAAAGTGCAAGGATTAGGGACATGACAAGGAACATTGCCTGGTGTTCGCGAATTACCTCACAAGGGGAGGACCAATGCCATTGAGACCAGAGGCATAAGCAGGACCAAGTGCGGCACCTGCATTATGGTATGAAAATTTTCAAATAGGAGGAAAGCATGCTACAGACAACTACCACTTATTACAGAAGTACACGCAAAATTCACAACAGTTGTTCTGTAATTTTGTAGATCAGTGGGACATGATGAGCGCACCTATAGAAGTTATTAGCTGGTGATGGATCAGAATCCTACCTACAGAGTTCAGGCAGAAACGTGGGCCCTTGACCAGAATGTAGGAATGGCACGAACCAGATTTCAAGGGCGCGGATGAGGCTGAGGTGGAGGAGGACCAAGAAGAGGTCGCGGACAACTGATATGTTACAATGGTGGAGGGCCAGGACATTATGCCCGTGGTTGTACGAATCCAATGGGACCATCATGCTTTTATTGTACATTGTTTGATCATGAGATGGAGGATTGTCCCACACTGATAGCAAGGTTGCGCGATAAAGGGGCACTCAAACCTCCCCCCAATTAGAACCTGCGAATGATGAGGTTTGAGCTGCACGAGGAAGACCCTAATGCGAATATTGTGCTCCGAAGTGGAATTATGACAAGGGATAACGAAGGCAAGCAACCTGAAGAAATACTTGGGTTTGCAATGCTCCAACGAAGGAAATAGAGTTTGATTTGGAGCGTGCTGAGGAAACCCTCATGGAAGCCAAGAAGAGCTTCGCTAATACCTCTACTTAAGGGAGTAAAGAAAAACTGGAGCCAGAAATGGACCCATTGATGCTCACAATGTTCCTGGAAACATGCATGAAGCTACTGCGCGATAGTAAGGCTATAAAGGGACTGTAGGAACTCATAAATAGATGTGTTGGGACCACGCCAAGAGAACCGCGCGTAGTATGGATGCTCGAGAAGTACACGACGTGAACAAGAAGGGAGATGAGATTGACCGTGCAGATTGGGGAATATGAGATGGACCAAGTGATTCTAGATCTAGGATCAGATGCGAATGTCCTACTGAAGTAGGCATGGGAGTGCATGGGAAGGCCTACACTGCAATGGTTTCCTATCCAACTACAAATGGCGAACCAACAAAAGATTGCAGGGAGTCATAGTAGATATTGAAGGAGCAAGCGCGCTAGCAGATTTCGAGGTGATAGAGATTATTGATGACAATAATCCCTACCCCACAATATTAGGAATATATTGGGCCACTGACATGAATGGGGTGATAAATCTGAAGAAGCAGAAGATGATTTTTGAGGAAAAGTCTCTACCCGTAGTTATACCTTTGGACCTTGCAGAAGGATCACACTACACAGAACCAGTGCGTGACTATGACAACGATGACGATTTGAATTGCATATACAAGATAACCGTGCAAGAGAAAGACTAGGTGAATCTGACCGTGAATGGGCAAATCTCATGGGAGCGCAAAAGCTCCTGTACACGAGTTTTGGATGAGGAAGTAGAATGAATGCAGAATCGATTACACGAGGTAACCACACTAAACTGTAACATGATGACGAGATCACTGCACTGCGTATCAACAGAGGTAAAGGAACTGCCTACATATGATGGGTTAAGTGAAGTAGATGACTTCCTGAACATATTTGAAAGTGAGGGGCTGGAACAACAATGTTTCGAAGCTTTGAAATGGGTACTATGCGTTACAACCGCGAGGTGGTGGGGTACGCACCAAAGAAGTTTTGAGGATTGGTGTGAATGCAGGGGGATGATAAGCATGTGGTTTGGGAAGCCTCAGATGTGAGTAATAGATAAGATTGCCAGACAAAATGGTCTACATGCCCAACTGTCCATATGTATGTAGGCATATGGTACAAAACCTATGCGGACGCACTTAGTCTTCGCGTTGGCAGACACGGTCAGTAAGTAGGTACGGGCGAGGGAATGGTGCGAACGACCCCTCTGATTGGAATTACAAAGTATGGAAAGACCAAGTGCATAGAAGGTTATCCACGCCGAAACCTTTAACAAAGTATGCGAAGCACTAAACAAGGTCCACAATGCACAAAGGACTGATTGGGACCTGCGTGCACCAGTGGTTCTATGGGCTTCAAGGACTGTGTGCAAGAAACAGACGGCACAGGCACCTCTGAGGCTGGAGTATGAAGCGAACGTTGTAATCCCCATAGAGCATGAAATTCCTAGTTCGCTCATGGAAGCACTGACCGAAATGAAGATTCATGGAGCCTTGAAAGAAGGGATCGCACAGCCGAATGAAGCAGAACGCTTTGGACCTAAGGAAGAAATCCAACAGGGTAATTTTAGGCTCCAAGAACTTGAGAAAGAAAGGGTGGGATTAAGAAAAAAGTGCTTTGGTAGAAGCAGAATTCAAGAAGATGGAGGATGAAATAAAGGAAGATTTCCTCGATAAGAAGACCAGGGTGATAAAACAAGGTGCGCACGATCATGCTGAAAAGTTTGGGGACTATTGTCATGAATTTCTCAGTCTAATGCCTTGGCTTGGACCGCATATTACTAAACAAATCAAGCATGATGACGTGTTGCAGATAATAAAGTGTGCGACATTTTCCAATAAAAGTGATGGATGATCGTATGAAACCCTATATAGGTGATGCGGCCACCTGACTAGTCAAGGGAAGTACATTCTTAGCGCTCCAGGAAGTTGAAAGGAGGCGCGGGACTATAAACTATTCTTCCTGGGTGTTGCACGATGTTGGAGTTGCGCGCAGAAGCAAAGAGTCACAAGGTCCATGACCACACAAGGGGGGTTGCGCTGCCATGCGAGTTGGCTAGAAAGTGACCATTGAAGTCACTATTCATGATGGGATGCTCGACTTGAGACCAAATGGAGTAGGCGGTAGGCATTTAAGATGCGATTTATGGGTAAGATTTGGGAAAATCTGCCACCAAGAGAGCATTAATGAACCGGATTTGGGGGGAATAGTTGAATTCAAATTCAAAAGGCGCTATAAATTACAAAGGGTTGCCCAGCGAACAACACTTGGTCATTTGCAAATTGAGTTGCTATATACTCCGTGTAGCCTGAGCAAAGCCCCATTTGACCTGTGTAGAA
>APFE030442786.1:2091-53872 GCA_000404065.3 Pinus taeda | reverse complement strand
AGATATGCTAACAAAAGTTGTAACCAGGGAGAAACTGAGAACATGCTCAGTTTCAATTGGTCTTCAAGGATGACGATGAAGATGAGAAACAACGAGGTCCAAGAGAGGAGTCATTGTCCAGCAAATGAAGCAGCGGTGGAGATGCTACAATCATTCTCCAAGTGGGAGATTATTGTTTGTGGAGCATGATTGTTCAGAGGTCTTTGTTTCAGCCGGATGTATACCCCAGGAAGTTTTGTACACCCCTCCATGCGGGAGGGTGTGGGGGGGACTTGTCCCCCCCGCGGGGGTCCGGGGGGGCCGATCCCCCCCGGCTGGGGGGTCTGGGGGCCAGCAGTCCCCTGACGGGGGCTCAGGAGCAGCGCCCCCGAAGCTAAAAACAAATGTAAATTTGCCTTGTAAAAGTATAGTAATTTCTAGTCAATCTGAGTCGTTCATTAGGCAGATGATCTGATGGTAGAACTTATGTTTAGTTTAGGGTTTTTGCCCTAGAAGGCAACCCCTCTCTTTGTATGAGGGCATTGTATTTGAGGTGGTGATAGATGTGTATTCTGAGTGAGCGGGAAACAGAGAGGTGAGACTGTGAGAGAAAACAGAGGATATTACAACGGCTTTGTTGTAGGTTGTATCTCTTCATTTTTGCTGGATAATAGAAAGGAAGGACTGGCTGTTCGAGGTGGATGTAGCCCAAACTGGGTGAACCACGTATATCTGTGTCTCTTTTGTTTTGTGCATTTTCCTGTGTTTATATTTCTGCAATATTTTATGTGTTCCATTGCTCCGTGATATATATAATTTTCTAACAACTAGTATCAGAGCCGAAGGTCTATTTGGCTGATAAACTCGCAGGAAAGAAGGGTTCCTAGTTTGAGTGGGAGCAATGGCGGAAAATGGTAAGTTTAGGGTCGAGAAATTTAACGGGCAAAACTTCTCGCTGTGGAAGATGAAGATGGAAGATTATCTTTATCAGAAAGATCTATACCTACCATTGGGCTAAAAAACAAAGAAGCCGAAGGATATGGACGATGAAGAATGGAACCTTCTCGATAGAAAGGAACTCGAAACAATACAGCTGTGCCTTGCAGCGTCGGTCGCCTTCAACATTTCGAAGGAAACAATGACAGAGGGTTTGATTAAGACGTTGGAGAAACTATATGAAAAACCCTCGGCCTCAAACAAGGTATTTCTTATGAAACGGTTATTTAATATGAAGATGTCGGAAGGTGGATCTGTTGCAGATCATTTAAATGATTTTAATACTGTTACAAGTCAGTTATGTTCTGTAGGGGTAAACTTTGATGATGAAGTTGGAGCTCTGTTATTCTTGTGCTCATTACCAGAAAGTTGGAATGGTTTGGTAATGGCCATTAGTAACTCCGTTTCTGGATATAGTACTTTAAAGTTTGATGATGTTGTCGGTGCTATCGTTAGCGAGGAAATGCGACGGAAAAGCTTCGGTGAGACATCGGGAAATGCTTTGAGTGCAGAGTCTAGAGGAAGAAAAATGGAAGGAGGAAAGAGCTCAGGATATCACAGTAAATCAAGGAAAGGTAGATCCAAGTCCAGCTCGGGGATAGTGTGCTGGAAATGCGGAAAGAAAGGACACCTAAATAAAGACTGTAGATCTCGGAAGGGAAAGAAGGAGATTCACAGCATGAAAACAATCATGAAGCAAATGTGATATGTGAGGTGTTACAAGATGCTTTGATTCTTTCTTTCGAAAATATTACTGATTACTGGGTGGTAGATTCAGGGGCCTCATTCCATGCCACACCTGATAAGAAATACTTTCATGACTATGTTCAAGGAGATTTTGGACAAGTTCGTTTGGGTGATGATAAACCCTGTAAAATTGTTGGAATGGGTAAGGTTCTTGTAAAACAGCAGAATGGAAACCAATGGCTACTAAAGGAGGTAAGGCATGTTCCAGATCTAAAGAAAAATCTGATTTCAACAGGGCAGTTAGGCGGTGAAGGTTGGGTGACAACTTTCACAGATAAAGCTTGGAAGGTCACGAAAGGAGCCCTGGTAATAGCAAAAGGTGAAAAGGTTGGTACATTGTATTTATGCAATGGTATTTCTAACTCTGTTAATGCTTTAACTTTCAAAGGAGCAGATGCAGCTTTATGGCATCATAGGCTTGGACACATGAGTGAAAACGGGATGAAGATTCTTCACTCAAGGAATTTGTTGCCGGGTTTGAAGAATGTTGATTTGGACTTCTGTGAGAATTGCATTTATGGAAAACAGAAGAGAGTCAGATTTCTCAGAGTTGGGAAAGAAAAGAAGAATGAAAAAATGGAGCTTGTGCATACAGATGTATGGGGACCTGCTCAGGTATCATCTCTCGGTGGCTCTCGTTATTATGTTACTTTTATTGATGATGCAACTAGAAAAACTTGGATTTATTGTATTAAAAATAAATCTGATGTATTTGATACTTTCAAGAAATGGAAAGCTTTGGTTGAGATTGAGACAGGAAAGAAATTGAAGTGTATTAGATCAGAAAATGGAGGTGAATATTGCAACAAAGAGTTTGATAGGTACTATTCAGAGCATGGAATTCGCAGAGAGAAGACAGTTCCAAGAACACCACAAGAAAATGGTGTGTCAAAAAGGATGAACATGACAATCATGGAGCATGCAAGGTGCATGAGATTGCATGCAGGATTGCCTTTACAATTTTCGGCAGATGTTGTAGATACCATTCTTTATCTAATAAACAGAGGGCCTTCAAGTTCCTTGGATGGTGGTATTCCAGAGGAAGCATGGAGGGGTAAAATGGTAAACTACTCTTTATATAGACTTTTGGTTGTGAAGACTTTATTCACATTAATAAAGAAAATAGAACGAGGCTTGAGGCAAAATCAAAGAAATGTACCTTTAATGGATATGGTGTTAATGATTTTGGTCATGTATTTTATGATTATGAGAAACACAAAATCATTAGGAGCAGAGATGTCATATGCAATGAAAAGGTTTTTTATAAGGATCAACTGCAGGAAAAAGAAAACAAAGAATACACAATGCTTGACAAGATCACATCAAAAGTGATGGTGCCTGAAAATCATAATGATCAACATCCATAACAACATCCACAATAGAAGCAAGCACCTCAAACACCTGAAAGTGGTGTTAGAAGATCTACTAGGATAAGTAGACCCCCTGAATGATACTCTCCTTCATTATATTATGTATTGTTGATTGAATATGGTGAACTAGAATGTTATGAAGAAGCAGTACAGGTAGAAACAAGGAAGAAGTGGGAGAAAACCATGAAAGAAGAGATGGACTCTTTAGCACATAACCAAACTTGGGACTTAGTCAGGTTGCATGCAGGTAAAACAAAATTGCAGAATAAATGGGTTTACAAGTTGAAGGAAGAAGATGGAGGTAGAAAAAGGTATAAATCTAGACACATGGTGAAAGGGTTTGCACAGAAAAGGGTATAGACTTTGATGAGATATTTTCTCATGTTGTTAAAATGACTTCAATTAGAAATATTTTAAGTCTAGTAGCAACTGAAGGTTTTCATCTTGAGCAGTTAGATGTAAAGGAAACCTTTCTTCATGGGGATTTGGAGGAAGAGATATATATGTAGCAGCCACAAGGATATGAGGAAGGGAAGGAGAAACTAGTGTGTAGGTTGAAGAAGAGCTTGTATGGCTTAAAACAGCCTCCAAGGCAGTGGTATCTAAAATTTGACAAGTTTATGTCTAAACAAGGTTATACTAGATGTCACTCTAATCATTATGTTTATCTAAAAAACCAAAATGATGGCAGCTATATTATATGGTTATTGTATGTCGATGACATGCTTGTTGTAGGGTCTAACATGTAGGAAATAAATGTGCTCAAAAGAAAATTGGCAAATTCATTTGCAATGAAGGATTTGGGAGCTGCAAAACGAATCCTTGGTATGAGAATAACTAGAGACAAAAAAAATCGCAAATTAACATTGTCTCAAAATGAGTACATACAAAAGGTGTTGAAAGGATTTGATATGCACAATAAAAAAGCAACTAGTACACCTTTTGCTAGACATTTCAAACTTAGTGAGGAGATGTTCCCAAAGGCCCAAGAAGACATGGATTATATGTCTAAAGTTCCATATGTATCAGTAGTTGGAAGCTTAATGTATGCAATGGTCTACATAAGGCCTGATATTGCATATGCAGTGGAAGTTGTAAGTAGGTACATGAACAATCTAGGAAACAAACATTGGATGGCAGTGAAATGGATTCTCAGATATTTGAAAGGTACCACAAATCAAGCATTATGCTTTGGTGGTTCAAACATTTCTCTACACGGATATGTTGATGTAGATATGGCAGGTGACATAGATAACAGGAGGAGCACTACAAGATATGTATTTACTATTGGTGGAACAACTATCAGTTGGGTTTCAAAAATCAAAAGTGTCGTTGCACTTTCAACAATAGAAGCAGAGTATGTTGCTGCTACAGAGGCTAGTAAAGAAATTATTTGGTTACAAAGGTTTATGGGTGAATTGGGTAAGGAGCATGATATGGACACGTTATACATTGATAGCCAAAGTTCCATTCATCTTGCAAAGAACTCAGCATTTCATTCCAGGACTAAACACATACATCTCAAGTACCATTTCATACGATCAGTGTTGGAAGATGGAGAGTTGAAGTTGGAAAATATACACACTAGCTAGAATCCTACAGATATGCTAACAAAAGTTGTAACAGGGGAGAAACTGAGAATATGCTCAGTTTCAATTGGTCTTCAAGGATGACGATGAAGATGAGAAATAGTCAGGTCCAAAGAGCAGTAATTGTCCAACAAATGAAGTAGCGGTCGAGTTTCTACAACCATTCTCTAAGTGGGAAATTGTTGAGTATGGAGCATGATTGTTTAGAGGTATTTGTTTTAACTAGATGTATACCCTAGGAAGTTTATACACCCCTCCACGCGAGGGGGTGCAGGTGGAACTTGTCCCCCCTGCGGGGATTTGGGGGGGCCGATCCGCCTCGACTGGGGGGTCTGAGGGCTAGCAGTTCCCCAACGGGGGTTTCGGGGGCAGCGCCCCCAATTCTAAAAACAAATGTAAAATTGCCTTGTAAAAGTATAGTAATTTCTAGTCAATCTGTGTCGTTCATTAGGCAGATTATCTAACGGTAGAACTTATGTTTAGTTTAGGATTTTTTGCCCTAAAAGGAAACCCTTCTCTTTGTATGAGGGCATTGTATTTGAGGTTGTGTAATAGAGGTGTATTTCTCCGGGCGAGAAGCAGAGAGGTGAGACTGTGAGAGAAAACAGAGGATATTATAGTGGATCTGCTATAGGTTGTGTCTCTTCATTTTGTTGGATAATAGAAAGTAAGGACTGGTTGTTCGGGGTGGACGTAGGCCAAACTGGGTGAACCACATATATCTGTGTCTCTCTTGTTTTATACATTTTCTATGTTTATATTTCTGCAATATTTTATGTGTTCCATTGCTCCGTAATATATAATTTTCTAACAGTCCTATCCATAGTACATGACACATGGATGAGATGGTGTCCACCCTCACTCCCTCTCAACCAAAGAGGAGACATCCACAAGCATAAGCTTTTCTCAATAATACCCATCATTTCATAGAGAATAACATCATTAATTTGTTTTAATCGCGTGACACCTTTATGATTAAGAATTCATAGATTTGTTGCAAAATATTTCCCCTTTTGTCATTTGTGATGAAATAAAATCAAAAATTGAAATCCAAAATCATTAAAGATACACTATAATGATTTATCTAAGTCTAAACTCTAATGTTGAAGTGAAAATTGATGTAAATGTTATATCTATGAGTTGTGCCAAACTTATGGAAAGTTTATTCCCTAAGTCATATATATATAAGAAAAATAAGGCCCAATGAATGGTAACTCATGTATTCACTCCCTCTTTAGAAAACATATGAATATATACACTCCTAGACACACTTGATCACATGTTTGGGATGGTTAAATCATTAAGTCCTCTTTCCCCTTGCATTTTCACTTCATCATTTAAGCACCTAATTGAGGATCTAGGGAATGTTTGTTGCGTAAGGGTTTCATGTATACTCTTGGTTTACTTATGTCACACTACGATCAATTTATGTGAAAGATTGAAATACTTAAGTTTATGGAGTTATTAGAAAAGTGTATTAAGTTAGTCACCACACACATGTATTACATCTCAGTGATCCACATGTGTTGGTTGGAGACTCATTTCTTGAGAACTTTAATGGAGTCTACTTTAGGGGTTTGATGGTATAACTTAGAAAATCTCTTGGTAAACATTGTGAGTTCATCCTTTATTTTACTCGAGACACTTGATAATATTGAAGTCACTCCCAATAATCCATGGAGATGGGGAGTATAAATTACTTGTGCTAGAAATGGAATTGAGAAATAGAGGTTTTCCATTTGCGATATTGGAGTCATAGAAATTTGATACATGGTAGTAGTCCTCCATGTCAATTAACTAAAATTTTATTGTCATAATGTGAAAAGAGGTAAACATATTGCTAAGGTTGATGTCCCGATTATTCCAAATAATAGTCATTCCACCCAAGTATCTCTAAGCATCAATCACTACTACTCGGGAATTCCTCCCCCATTTGCTAACTATATGAGGTAGAACCTCACTTAATATTTTTGTTTCTTATATCAACATTATTGATGGGTGCTTTGTGTACCATTTTTCATTTAGGAGTTTTTGTTTACCTTTACTATTGAGGCCCCTTATGTTCCATGACACTATTTTCATGGAGAATTTACACAGAAAGGAAGTATAATGTGACTAAAAAAAACATGTTTCAAGATTTAAGTGCTTGGACAATGCCACTTCATGACTCCTATATTTCCTTAACCTGGGACCAAATTGTGAACTTGATGGCCTTAAGGGAAATTGATCAATGAAAATCTCAAAAAGAGGTGACTTTTGACTTTACCACATACAAGTTAATATACTAAAAATAATATCCATAACAATTTCATCAACCAATTAATCATTAAAAAAAATATCCAAAACAATTTCATCAAGCAATGAATCATTACATTATAAAATACAATCTATAAACCTTTTGAGAACTTTTTGCTAAGCAATGATATTTAATATTAATATTTAACAATAATACGGACAATAATACATTTTCATAAATTAAATAACATGTTATAAAGAATAAGAAATGTTACTAACATAGGAATAAAAAGCATTCAACTAATGGGAGTGACAACTCAAGGCCGCCATAAGATAATTAATCTATTAAGACCAAGATTAATGGGGACAAAGATAGATACAAAGGACAAAGGAAAACCTATTTTAACTTTATTGTTTTATTAGGTGCAAGTTGAACATCTCAAGATATAATGAAGAGAATAATTAATTTTATTGCATTAAGAAAACCCAAGCAAATTCTATAACTTAGCAAGGAAGAGATGTATAATACCCATCTCAACGACACAACACATGGAATTAAGTTACTTTTTTATATATAATTTAAACTTCTATCACAAAATCACAAATTTAGCATGAATGGAATGTTTAAAATCCATTTTTATAAAAACAAAATATAATTTTTGTTATAAAAAAAATACCAAAAACTAAATATATATTTTTGTAGAAAATAAAAAATACTAAAACTAAATGTATATTAAAAAAAACAATACTAAAACACAAGAAAATATGTTTCTTTTTTTATTTAAAATAATTTTTCGAACTTTTTTAAACACTTCCCTCCATTATAAGAAGAAAAAATAATAATAGAAATAAGGACGGACCAAAAATCTTCCTCTCCCCGGTAAGTGTTTCCCACCATTCATTCCACTCACTTGAGTTATTTCATAAAAACAGAGATAAGTGTTATTTCACACTCTTTTGGCAAAGCGTATTGAGCTTCGCTTGTGATATCTATATTCGTTGATGGAGTCCTTGATATATTGACCAAGTTTTGATTCCTTGGAGATTAATTAAAGCAAAGAAAACATGAGTATTCTTAATTCTAATGGTGAACATGAGGCAAGGGATGGGTTGCTATCATGGTCATAACTCCACGTTCATTGTCTATAACGGTGGACGAGGCAAGGGAGGGGGTTGAGGTTGTGGAGTTTTCTCTTTTACATTATATTTAGGGAGTTCAAAGCAATTTGAATGGAATCATTGTCGTCACTAGGTATAATGGATTAAGTGTGATAATGGATAAAATGAAGTAATTATTTGTGAGAATTTGATCTTCAATGAACATTAGGATCCATTTTATCATAGAGAAAAGTGCATTCATTAAAAAAAACTCATTATTTCATGTGACATTCATATTGTATGCAACTTATTTTTCATTAAAAGCAATTTACTTTTTCATGTGACATTCTTTTTTTGTTAAAATTTCTTCTATTTCTAATGTGAATTACAATTATAATTTGAAATAAAGATTCAAGATCATGCATGGACATCATAAGAAACATTCACAATATAATATGAAGAACAAATGGGTACCTACTTCATATGCATTAAAAAGTGCTTCTACTACTTAATGTGAATTACAAGTGTAATCTTAGTTGGATCTCCAATATATCTTAAACCATATTTTCAAATTTTTTTTAGTACTAATAAATGTTATTATGTCCTACCCCATTTTATGGTTAGCATTGTAATAAAAATATGCATTGTGCTATAGAATTAGTACTAACATGTAATATTGATTTTTTTTCCAGAACGCTACAGGGAATGACCACGAAGATGATGATACGGACTGTGTTTAGATTACATCATATATCAGAGACAATGATGATGAGGATGGCGATGGCATTTGTGATGATTATCTGGATGATATTATCGGGATGGTCAGGATGATGATCATGGAAATGATTATGAGGATGATCTTGACTATGATTTTCATGGTGTTAGCTAGTCATGCATTATTTTTTTTGTTTAATTTGGATGTCTTAGTATGGGAATCATACATTTGAATTTTAGTTTATTCGAATAATGATGATGATACTATCAGCACTATCTCGTTACCTTATGAATATGTTGAAAATTGTTTATATTTTTTTTATGAAGAATTGTTGTGTATGATGAGATTCCTGTTTTGTATGGATGTTCTGAATTTATCTTAGAATAATGATATCTATTGAAAAAAAATATTTGTTAATCATAAATTGACTTTCAGTTGATTTGATTAAATATGATCTTGAAAATATCATTTTTATCTTGTTATTTTATGTATATATTGAAAATCATCAACATTATTTGATGGAGAATTATTATGTATGATGATATTACTATCTTTTGTTGGATGTTGTAAATTTACCTTAGAATAATGGTGTTCATGAAATATTTTGATATGATAACCACACATTTGAATCTTAGTTGATTTGATTAAATATGATAAGGATATTATTAGTATTATCTTGTTACTTTATATATGTGTTGAAAAATGTCAATGCTTTTTGGTGGAGAATCATTATGTATGGTGATATTACTATTTTTGGATGTAATGTTGTGAATTTATCTTTGAATAATGATATATGCAATAAGTGTTGATTTAGTCGTCATATATGTATAGTGAAAATTGTCAATGATGGTTTGATGGAGAATTGCTATAAATGAGGATACTGCTATATTTTTTATGAATGTTGTCAATTACCCTTAATTTGGTTACAAATATTAGGTTCTCAATTTGAATTGTGATATCTTCTTAAATGTGTTATACATGAAAATACTTCCTCGTCATCTTGGAGGAGAATACAGTGTTGTTAGTTGAAATACCCTTTTCTCCTAGACTATATAAGACTATAATACAAGTCATGTACCATTAGGACCACATTATCCTAGTCTATAACAAGTTTTCCCCTTCATATAACTTTTTTTACAAACATCCTCACTCAGTCTCGAGGAAAATAGATCGAGTTAACTAGAATTTGACACTCTTGTTCACTTTTGGAAACTCATATGGTGGAATGTGATCTCCTTATCCTAATCTTTAGATTTTTGCTAAAAAGGAAAAGCATACAAAAGTGGGAAAGAGCCATAAAGCATGGGGAATATTTTTCCTAAGCACAAAAGTATCTAAAAAGTGGAAAAGGCCATTTTTGTATGAGAAAACATCATTCCCCAAAATATTTTGCCCAAATTGAACGAATGAGGAATTTGGGAAATCTTCATAGCCTTCACTTTCCTATATATTGGAGACTTGGCCATTGAGAAAAGGATGGGAATTCTTGTATTGTCATGTTGTTGATATCTATCTTGAGAGCGAGAGTTTTGGAGCTAGGAGTTGAGGGAGGTGTTACTACAATTGCATCTAATGGTTGTAACTTTCCTTCAGGTCCTTTATTAATATAGATCGGTTGTCCTTCCTTCAATATGTTGTTTTTCATTCTTTACTTATTTTATTTAACTAATGAATGTATGGGATTTTGGTTTATATTTATTTATTCAATAATATTTATATGTTTCTGATACTGTCGATTATCAAGATATTGTATTGTGAAGGTTTCTTATGTGTAGGACCAAACTTTGGATCTAGCTAGGACCACTTCCCAGCTACACTAAAAACTCCAACAAGACCTGCATGTGAGGACTCACAGGAATTCCTTCTATTTTTCTTAATCTATACTCTACATCTTGATCTACTAAGAATCTTGAGTCTTAGAACAACCTTTCTCTTAATCGGTTTATCCTAGGTTTCTAGGATAAACTAAGAGGGTTTTATGTTCGTCTAACTGTGCATTAAATCTTACAACAAAAATGATATTTATAAAATGTAATATATTTCACTATGTAATTTAAATTAGTAAAATGAACCCATAAAAGGGGTCATAAATGGAAATAAAAGTAAAACTATAAACAAGAAGCCAAAAGTGGATGTAACCATGGATGCAAAATTGGGAGCAGAATTGGATGTTAAACTAGCCATCAAACCAAGATGAAAACAATGACAAAAAAGGGTTTTAAAGTAGAATTGAAAAAGGGTGCAACACTAGGCAAGAATAAGGG
The DNA here is from genome assembly GCA_000404065.3 of Pinus taeda. Classification (NCBI taxonomy): domain Eukaryota; kingdom Viridiplantae; phylum Streptophyta; class Pinopsida; order Pinales; family Pinaceae; genus Pinus; species Pinus taeda. The sequence continues at coordinate 42,879 of APFE030442786.1, read as the reverse complement.
AACAAAATAGGGCATAGAAAAGGATACCAAATTGGACGCAAACAAGGATGCAAAAATGGTCACCAAAATTAGGATGCAAAGAATGGTCTAAAATTAGGATGAAAAATTGGGTGCAAAAAGGATGTAAAAAAAGACACAAAACAAAATGAAAAATGGGACCAAAAGAGGGTGAAACCAAGGATTCCAAATATGATGCATAACTACATGAAAATTCAAACTAAAATCTATGTGCAAAATGAGATGCAAATGTGGACACAAAATGTGGTAGACAAAAAGATGCAAATTTGGATTCCAAAAAGGATGCAAAAGTAGAAACCAAAAAAGATGCAAAATTGGACATAAAAAATGGTGCAAAATTGGACACAAAAGTAGAAAAAAGGGTACAAAATGGGCATAAAAATGGCTCAAATTTGGATGCAAATTGAGATGAAATATTGGATGCAAAATGAGGTGCAACAAATGATTCAAAACTTGGTGCAAAAACAAATGCAAAAGTATACAAAAAAATGGCTGAAAATTGAATGTAACATTAGACACAAAATGAGATGCAAAGGTGGATGCAACACATGGTTAAACATAGAATGCAAATTTAGATGCTCAAAAGCATGAAAAATTGGATGTAATAAATGGTGTTAAAAATGATGCTAAATTGGTTGCAATAAATGATGCAAAATATGGTGCAAAAATGGATGCAAATTTTGGCACTAAATTAGATTCAAGATATGGTGAAAAATTGGATGCAAAAAATGGTGTAAAAAAAGGCAGAAAAATGGTGCAAAAATAGATGTAAAAATAAGTGCAAAATTAGAAGAAAAAAATGGCATAAGACTAGATGCAAAAACTAACACAAATTGGATGCAAAAAACGAACTGAATTAGATGAAAAAGATGGTGTAAAACTCAATCCAAATTACGACACAAAAATAGAAGCAAAGAATGGCACAAAATAGGAAGCAAAAAATGACGCAAAAATAGATGCAAAAAATGGCATAAAACCTGAAGCAAAACCTATTGTAAAACCAAATAAAAATCTTAGTGAAAAATTTGGCGCAAAAAGGGACGCTTTAAAAGTTGTACAATAGAGCCAGATTTAGCACCAGAGTACTCATCCCAATTGAGAAAAAAATGCACTAAAATCTAGTGCTAAATCTGGCACAAATTTTCTGTCTTGTTGTAGTGATGGGATGTTAGGTTGGGGGATATAAGCTTGATTTCCCCTAGGATAATAATTGTCCCCTTGACTGATCCAGGTGGATATTGGTGGCGACCCACCTAGCCCATTTGGACCCCCACAACTGTCTCTTTTATTTTTTTTAGTTTCCTAAATTGTAGCACAGCTTACTATTTTTAGCATTTTTTCGGGTCCTGAACTTCCGGAGCCGTTTTGAGGCCCTAAACGACATTTTTTCGGAACTCTGGGGGCAACATGGGTTCGTGGAATGATGTTTCACTTCCCAAAGTGGTAGTGCTCAGATAGAGCTTTCTAACGAGCTATTGTATGCGTCAAATGGAGATCGTATGCCAAAGTTATGACCCTGGGAAGTTGATGTACCAATTTACCCAAATGGGGCCCACAGTTTGGCATTTCATCTTCTAGGGTGAGGTTTTGGAATGTTAAGGGCTTTCCATTGTTTCTCAATAATAAATAGGCCTTCGAGCCTCATTGTAACACAGTTCAGAGGCATGTAGCCACCACATCTCTCCTCAGAGATAAGTTACCATCGCCCTAGCTGGTTCATTTCCATTTCTGGTTGTAAGCATATTTTAGTATTTTCCCTTAATGAAATGAAGTATTATTTCCACTGCATCTTTGTGTATATGGTTATCTCAGTATTTTGTTGCATTCCTATTTAAGTCCGAATCATTGGTATCAGAGCGGTCTGCTTTTTCTCTGTTTTTCTTTGCATGTCCCCAAAAAGGTCGGGATATAAGGAGTTAGGGCATGAACTAGTCAAACCTTTGCAAAACCAACCTCGCAAATCCCGACGGCCTCCCATGGCGGATGAGAAGAAAGACGAGGGGGCAGGAGATCTTATCAAAATCTTGCTTGAAGAAGCCCTCGAGTGACAAAGGAACGTGATCATGGACAACTTTGCTCAGATCCTTTAGCGGCTACCCATAAGCGATGCATCGGCTTCCAGCAGCTACTCTAGTAACGCCATGCCCTTTAAGGTACAAGTTAATTTTGAAATCCACATATTCGAGGGTCAGATAGATGCAGATGTCGTAGATAAATGGTTAAATCTGCTAGAGGGTTATTTTTCTGTTCATGAGTTTTCGAGTCAGGAAAATATTGTTTTCGCTCTTATCAAAGCAGCCCCCCACATCAAGGACTCATGGGAAACCTACTGCGAGCAGAAGAATGAAAGCACATGCTCACTATTTTCAGCTGCACCCACTTGGGATTCATTCCGAGATACCATAAAGGAGCAGTACTACCCTATCAAAATCTATGAGGACAAATACATCAAATGGACCACACTACGGTAGGGACGGGACCAAGATGTGCTAGAGTTCACAAACATTTTTCATACCATTCACACACCGTTGGATATCAAAGATTCCGAGCTGCATACAGTACTCAAATACCGCAATTACCTACACAGATACATCCAGGAAGAGATGGAGTTCCTGAACATCTCCTCGATTGGCACAATATACTGATACGCTGTCAAAATTGAGCAAAAATTCAAACAGAAGAAGCAATACTTTGGATCTGCAAATCCGAAGCCTAAAGGACAAAGCCAAGGTGGGGTGACCAAAGACAACCCATCGAAGCCACAAGAAAATAACAACACCACAAAGCCGAAGAAGGACAAAGGAAAGTGGTGTGAGTTCCACAAGAGCCCCACTCACAACACGAGTGTCGGACCAAGCAGTCGCTGGTGGCCGAGTTGAAGGCTTCAGAATCAAATGCATGTTCCAACCTTGAGCCAGAACCCGAAAAGGGGAATGGAAAAGGGAAGCACAGCATTGATGCGGATCCCAGTGCCACGGTTACCACTGCTAAGATCCAGAAAAATGAGCTCAAAAATCTAGAGGAAGGGGAGCGTCTTTTCCACTCATAGATGTGGGTGAAGGGTTCGCCGATACAATTCATGGTCGATAGCGGTAGCCAAAAGAACCCAGTTTCAGTAGAGTTCGTGAAGCGGTTGGGCCTACCGACTACACCACACCCGTAGTCGTACAGCATCAGGTGGCTTCATGAAGGACGAGATCTCAAAGTTCGTCAGCAATGCTGCCTTCCCTACAGCATCAAGCCCTTCACAAACGAGGTATTGTGTGATGTTACACCTCTGGATGTTTGTGATGTATTATTAGCCCAGCCAGACTTGTGGAGGCGACATGCTGTGTATGAGTCAAGGCCTCGCGCTATCATTATTTCTTTGGATAATTAATTATACAGGATACCGGAGGTAGCCCCACCTACTGCCACCTCTTTGATCACTGCCAAGAAAGCCAAAAAGCTCATATCATAGACTAGGAAGTTTATTTTTTGTCTGGTTCACTCCCAAAGTAAGGGGCAGATCGTTGCTACATCCATGTTCCTCCACACAATGGTAGCAGTAAAGGGATACAATCATGACAGAACATAGGAACAACTTCTCCTCGCCCATAGGGGTACCACACAAGTTTCAGGTGGGCGACAAAGTTTGGTTACATCTGCAGAGAGAACGCCTTACCAGAACCCATCAGAAACTCAGACCACTCCATCACGGTCCTTACACCAGTACCAAGGCTACGAGAAACAATGCTTTGAAGCACAACATTCCTCCATTCCTTCGCTTGCACCGAGTGTTCAATGTGGACCATCATCGACCATGCTTCCCACCATTTTTGTACACATTAGAGATTGCAGAATAGCTCACCAGAGACCTAGACCAACAAAAGCTTCCTCATCTTAGGGAGGAATTCAATGCAATGGGGACCATTGCTTCCTAAGGGGGGAGGAATGATTCAGGTGGATATTGGTGGCCACCCACCTAGCCCGTTTGGACCCCCACAACTGTCTCTTTCAGTTTTTTTAGTTTCCTAAATTGTAGCACAGTTTACTATTTTTAGCAGTTTTTTGGGTCCTGAACTTTCAGAGCCGTTTTGAGGCCCTAAATGATGGTTTTTGGGAAATATGGGGGAAACATGGCTCCATGGACCGATGTTGCCCTTCCCAAAGTGGTAGTGCTTGGATAGATATTTCTAACGAGCTATTGTACGCGTCAAACGAAGATTGTATGCCAAAGTTATGACCCTGGGAAGTTGATGTACCAATTTACCCAAACGAGGACCACAGTTTGGCGTTTCATCTTCTAGGGTGAGGTTTAAGTCTGGATCATTGACTCAATTGAGTTTGAGAATGGGGTGCCCAAATGCATTAAGCGAGACTAGGTTGAGGGATCTCACTAGCCACGTATTTGGCCGCAGGCACTTGACTGACATATGGAGGATTGATGTCAACCAATGACTCTCCATATTGTCCTATAAGTGAAGGGGGAACCATAATTCCCCCTTCCGGTATGTTCATCTTGGGAATATTTCCTCCTGGAATTTGAACGTTGGGGTTTGAACTAAACAAAGGATTACAACCAAAGGGATTACTGAAGGGAGTCATGCTAACAGTGTTATTTGGAGCGCTAGCTGAAGGTCCAGGAGAAGACACAAATGGGGCAGAAACTGGTATGTACTGGGTTCCGCTCATGGTAGGTGTAACTAAGTTGCTTAGAATTATCATAGTTTGGATAGCAGGGTTTCCGATCAATTGTGTATTACTAACTATCGGTTGGAGAAGTGAGGGTGGACCAAAGTTGTCCACAAAAGCTCATGGCCCATTAGTTGTTGACATAATGGTGGTTGTAAGTACAGTTGAAGACATGGTGGGTACAGGTGCAACTTGAATTAATATTGGTCCCAAAGGATCAGTGATGGGAGGATTATAAGGAGGTACAAAACCTTTAGTGGAAAACTCTTATGGTAGTATTGAGTATTGGGATGTATTGTTTGATTTAGTGTTAGATACTGGAGACTAATTACCTAAAGATGGGTAATCCGGTTCGTCAAGGGTCAACGTATCCTCCACAGCCAACAGAGGAAGGCCTTGCTATCTATGAGATTGACAATAAGGGCCTTATGTAGCCACGGTGACCAATATATTTTATCAAAAAAAATTATAGTGATATTATTATAGTATCAATAATAACAAACCGGAACCTAAAAAATAAAAAAAAATACTCTAAAAGTCAATCAACAAGCAGGGGATATGACTCTATCCGATAACCACCATTTGCTTGAGATGAAACCCATTGTCACAATGGATAAAAGAGAGCATTGATCAAATGTGCAGTTATGATTAGTCTTGAGCTTCGCCTGAACCTTAGATTTAGGGGCAAAGTACTCTCGTGAAGAAGATCACCCTCCCAAAAACCTAAAACAGAGTGGGTTTTTCTGTTGAGGTACAAGGGCAGCCTACCCTAGTCACCTTTTGTTCTTCCCTGAAAAGTATGGCCATTATGGTTACTTCAAATCATAAACACTACCAGGGGGGACATGGTCCTAGATAGTACGTTGTGTGGGTAGGATACCTAAGTCTCTAACTCAGCTCTGATACCCCCAAAGGCATCCTAGATACAAAGAATGTTGATTTTTGGTAGCATCAGATGTGATCTAGGCTTTAAATTTGGCAAAGAGTCTAAGGGACATGATATCTCCAGGAACCATAAATCGTTTTGAGAAATTCCAAATGGATGAGGAGTTATTAAAATAATAAATATTTTTAATGGGTTCCTAAGTCTAAACTTAGGAAAATAAAAATATTATTGGGTATTAATAAAGATAGGGGTGAGAATATTCTATGAGACAAGGATGAAGTATGTTCTAATATTAGCCATTGATTAGAGACTTAATCTCAATCGTTGATTCATCAATAGGAAAAGTATAAGAGAAGACTTGAGCATCTTTTGTAGACACAATCGACAAATACTCATTATCTCAAGGAAAATTGATTCAAGAGAAGGAGATTGATTTCAGAGGGAGAGTTGCAGGGTGGAGAAAGAAGAGGGCATTAGCAGTAGTCAGTGACTGAGGAAGAGGTGATGCAGGGACATTGAGAGATAGCGTAGAGTGAGACACAGTCTAGAGGCAAGACATAACCCTCACGCAGGTTGACGCAGAGGGATGAAAAGCCACTCAGAGCCATGTTGCGCCACACATAGTGATGTAGAGGTGACGCAAGAGTGGGAGAAGGGTCTCCAAAGGGTTAGAAAGGTTCCAGGCAAAAGTCTCGGGTGTTTTCTTTCAGGTTCTCTGTAAAAACATTCCTTGTAAAAGCGATTGTTGTTGAATATTAATAAAACCAATTTTCCAGCATTGGGTTTTTCTCGGGACAATTGTCCAAAAACAACTGTGTTGATGTGATTGGTTCTTCTGTATGTATTTTCTATGTTTAATTATGTGATAACTACAATATAATTGATTTTAATATTTGTTGAAGGGACTTTGCAAATAACATTTTTTTTCTACGTTAAGACTAACCTAAGTACCCACGGTGGATTTGAACCGGTGACCTATCGCAAGGAGTGCCTTAACAGCGCACCCATTCACCATCAATCCAAAGCCCCGTGGGCGACTTCGTAAATAACATATTGTGAAGAATAAGTAGGTGAAATAAATCAATTGTTGTAGTAGAATTTCATATTAGAAATTTTCACATGGTATCAGAGTAGAGATCTGGCAACAGGAGAGAAGAATCGACTATGGGTCTAGAGCATGATGCAGAGGCATCAACTCAAAGGGACTCACGTAGATTTCTAGAAGAAGGCACAAGGGAAATGGATCACGATTGTTCTATATTAGCTTCCAGATTGGAAGAAGAAGTCGCTTGCCTAGAAATCTCTGCCTCCTCTAAGGTTTGGTATATAGACAATGGATCTTCCTAGCATATGATAGGAATTCAATTTTTTTTTCATATTATCAGGAAGAAAGAACGATTTTTTAGATCACCATGGGAAATAAAGCAAAGTGTACCCCAGAAGGAAGAGGTACTGTAGTCTTTCAAACTGAAGCAGGAGAATGGCTACGAGAAACCAGTGTGTTGCATGTGCCAGGATTGGGGATGAACTTACTCTTCATATCTCAACTTCAAAAAAAGGGCTATGACATTTTATTCATTAAGGAGAAAGTATATGTTAAACACCTGAGTTGGAAAAGGAAGTCCCAGATTGGAATCAGAAGTCACAGGTTCTATAGATTACAACTAGAATCACCAATGGCACTGATAGGTAGCAATGGAGACAAAGATTTGAATGAACTATGAAAAAGGAGGATGGGACACTTACACCATGGGGCTCTAAGAATTCTCAAGAAAACAACATCAGGAGTTCTAGAACTAAGTACCGAATGAGAAGATGTATGCAGAGCGTGCACTTTGGGCAAGTATGCCAAAGTTGTGTTTTATAGAAGAAAAATAGAGCTAAGAGTGTTATTAGAATGATACACTCAGACATCTGCGGACTGATGTCCACAAAAGCTCTTATTAGTGCTGAATACTTTGTCACCTTCATCAATGACCATTTTAGGAAGACTTAGATCTACTTTTTGAAAACAAAGGATGACGTTTTTGGTGGATTCAAATAGTTCAAGGCTCTAGTGGAGAATCTAACAGGAAAGAAGATAAAAGTGTTGCACTCAGACAATCATGGAGAGTATGTTGACAAGGAATTCACTGATTTTGGCGCTAAGGAAGGCATCAGTAGAGTGTGGACAACTCCCTACAATCTAGAGCAGAATGGAGTAGTAGAAAGGAAAAACAAGACTATTGTGGAAGCAATTAGGGCAATGTTCTATGGTTAGGATATCCCCAAATTCCTTTGGGAAAAATAATGCAGCATGACATTTTATGTCTAGAACAGGACTCCACACTGGGCATTGTGAAAAATCACTCTAGAAAGGGTCTTCACCGGTAAGACACCTGAAGTTAGTCATTTTAGTATTTTCGAAAGTTTAGCATATTGATGTGTACCTGAATAAAAGAGAAAGAAATTAGATCAAACTGGAAAAAAAGGGTATCTTGTGGGATATAGCTTGAATGATAAGGCATATAGAGTCTATCTTCCAAGGAGTAGGAAGGTAGTAGTTTGACGAGATGTAAAGTTCATGGAGGACAGAGCTTTCTGGAAATCCCTAGAAATGCCTTCCGAGGAGCAGTCAAAAGAGGATCTGTTGGTCCAACCACTTCAACCAGTAGAAAATAGTACCAAAAATTCTCCTAAATACAAAGCTTTAGCATAGGAGGAATCTGAGGAAGAGGAAGAGTTGATAGATGTACCCACTACCAGTGGAATAACGAGTCGGGAACACTGACGGATTCTATGGGATGTAGAGGACTTCATTGGTGCACCCAGGAATGATAAAAGGGAGTGAAGACATCCAAATCGATACTAGGCCTTAGTAGCTCAGGTTGGGGAACCTTCTAGTTTTAAGGAGTCCGTTCAGCATCAAGTATGGGTAGATACTATCGTGGAGGAATATAGTTCTATAATGGTCAATGATGTATAGGAAGTGGTACCTAGGCCTCAGGACAGGTCAGTGGTAGGTTCGAGATGGATCTACAAAGTCAAATATGTTGTAGACGAAAGTGTGGAGAAATACAAAGCCAGGTTTGTAGCGAAGGGGTATGCTCAGAAGGAAGGGATAGACTACGAAGAAACCTTCACCCCAGTATCCAGGTATACTTCTATTAGAACCGGGATATCTCTTTCAGCACATATGGGTTGGGAGATTCACCAGATGGATGTCAAGATGACATTCTTAAATGAGGTAATAGGAGAGGAAGTATACATTGAACATACAAAGGGTTTTGAGACACATGAGAAGAAATCTCATGTATATTAAAGAAAGTCGTATATGGGCTTAAACATGCACCTAGATCATGGTACGATCAAATTTATGGCTACTTGCAGAAGATGGGGTTCGTCAAGAGTGATGCAGACCCTAATCTCTACTATCTTGTCACAGAGAATGAGCCTCTAATCCTAGTGTTATATGTGGATGATTATTTCCTGACAGGATCATCTAGGCTCATTAAATACTGCAAGAAGAACCTAGCCACAAAATTTGACATGAAGGATTTGGAATAGATGAATTATTTCCTATGGTTGGAAGTTTGGCACCAGAAGGGTGAGATATTCGACAAGGGAGATATGCTCTAGAGATCTTGAAGAGATTCAAGATGCAGGACTATAGTCCTATGGCTACTCCAATGATAACCAACAGGAATAATATTGATGTATTAGAAGATAAAGACGTTGATCCCACCTTTTATAGGCAGCTTATAGGGTCCCTGATGTATCTGGTCAACATTAGGCCAGACATTTGTTACGCTGTCAACACCCTCAGTCAGTTCATTGTGGAACCTAAGAGGGTGCACTGGGCAGCAACCAAACATGTTCTCAGGTATATACAAGGAACACTCGAGCATGGACTATTTTACACCCAAGGCAATGACATCAGGCTAAGTGGGTTCACTAATACAAATTGGGCTGGAAGTTCAGTAGATCAGAAAAGTACGATTGGGTACTTTTCAACATTGGATCAGGAATGACCTCCTGGTGTAGTAGGAAATAGAGATATGTAGCTCTGAGCTCAGCTGAAGCAGAATATATGGAAGCTAGCACAACTTCATGTGAAGCAATATGGCTTAAGAAATTTCTTGCCAATCTATTCAGGAGAAGGATGGAAGTGACCAGGATCTTGTGTGATAATCAAAGTTGCATCAAGCTCTCTGAGAATCCAGTATTTCATGATCGGTCGAAGCACATTGATATCATGTGTCACTTTGTCAGAGACTGTGTCCAATGTGGAGAAGTAAAATTGAGGCACACTCCTATAGGAGAGCAAGTGGCAGTGTACTCACCAATTCTCTAGGAAGAAAAAAGTCTGCTTATTTTAGGGAGAAGAAGGGGATGGTGAGGAATCCATTTCAGTAGAAGAAATGGATAAGTGTCAGGAGCTATAATACAAATGTACCAGTGGTAGTGGCAGTGTCATAGACAATAGTATAGGAAGCATCATTGTATTGGATGTGGGGTCGTAGGCTAAGCATAAACACAGAGGACTGATGTGGAATATTAGCATGATGCTTCCATGGTGAGGCATTACTAGAGCACATTCCTCTCTAAGAGGGAGTGTTGATTTTTGGTAGCATCGAATGTTCTCTAGCCTTGAAATTTAGAGGAGAGGCTAAGTCACATGATATCTCCAAGACTGAGAAATCGTTTTGAGAAAGTCTACCCATATGAGGAGTTATTAAAATAATTAATATTTTAATGGGTTCCTAAGTCTAAACTTAGGAAAATAAAAATATTAATGGGTATTAAAAAAGATAAGGGTGAGAAGCTTCTAAGAGACAAGGATCAAGTATGTTCTAATCTTATCCGTTGATTAGAGACTTAATCTTTGTCGTTGATTCATCAACAGGAAAAGTATAAGATAAGACTTGAGGATCATTTGGAGACACAACCGGCAGATACTGAGTATCTCAAAGAAAATCGATTCTCAAGAGAAGGAGATCGATTTCAGAGGGAGAGTTGCAGAGTGGAGGAAGAGGAGGGCATCAACAGTAGTTAGTGACTAAGGAGGAGGTGACACAAAGACATTAAGTGATAGCGCAGAGTGAGACGGAGTCCAGAGGAGAGACGTAGCCCTCACGTGGGCTGACATAGAGGCACGGTGAGCCACGTAGAGTGACGCAAAGGTGACACATGAGTGGGAGAAGGGTCTGCAAAGTGTCAGAAAGGTTCTAGGGGAAAGTCTCAAGTGTTTTCTTTCATTTTTCCTATAAAATCATTCCTTGTAAAAGCGATTGTTGTTGAAGATTAATAAAACCCTCATGTGTTGCACCGGTTTTCCCGCAATGGGTTTTCCTGGGGACAATTGTCCAAAAACAACTCCATTGATGTGATTGGTTCTTATGCATGTATTTTCTATGTGTAATTATGTGATCACTGCAGTAGAATTTATTTTAATATTAGTTGAAGGTATTTCGTAAATAACTTATTGTGAAGAATAAGTAGGTGAAATAAATCAGTGTTGTAGTAGAATTTCATATTAGAAATTTTCACATAGAATACCCAATGGAGATGCAATTGAAGGCATGCTGCCTTATTTCACATTCCAATGTTTTCTCTCATTTAGCTCCCTTTTGACTAGATTGGTCCCGAATAGTATGAGTGCAGTAGGATTTTCCCTCTTTAACAACACTAGTCTCAATTTTACGATCTTGGGCAGTTAACTCACAACTGCCTAGCCCAAGATCCTATCCTAGACTAATATGTGTGTATACTCAAAAGAGAGATCATGATTGATTTTATTACGAGATAGATTTTAAATGTACTTTGTTAATGTCTTCGAAAGGGGTGACATATGGAGTTTTGTGGGACTCTGACACAAACCATGTAGAAAATGCTTTTCAATTTCAGTTCGATGAATGAGCTATTTCTACAAGGAGAGAATCATTTATACATCAATTAGTACCATACATCCAGTGCAGTAAACACAAGCAAAACTTGTAGACATGTAACGCTCTTTAACAACTAACCTAATAAATGCAGAATCTAACCAACTAAACAGAAAAAACTTTAAATAAATTTTTATTTTCTTTTTCGAAAAACATAAGCACTTAAGCTATTTTCCTAAAAAAGAAAAAAATTCTCAAGAAATAGGTAACAAAAAAAATTGCACAACTGCAAATCCTTGAACAGAATATAGGCAACTTCCCCAATAGAGGAGTTCAGAGAACTGTTTGTTGATCAAGAGATGGTTGGCTAATGCACTTCAAAATAGGGCACAGAGAGTTAGTGACTACACTAACGCTCTATCTACAAGACAACGGTTTGTTATAACTCTCTGATTGCACTACTGGGTTGCATTAGGGTGGAAGAAGCTCAAAAATAAGTCCTTCAGGGTCAAAACAAAATTTTAGCACAATGAGGGGGGTGTTGTAGAGTCTTGAATGGTTAGAAAGGGAACCAAGAAGTACAGGAGGGCCGAGAAGAAAGAGAGATCCATGAACTTAGTAGGAGAAAACTAGTAACTAATTATAGTCCCTAGTGGAGTCGCCAATTCTGCTATAGGAATTAATTGACTCGTGGTTGTGGCTAGAATACCCTCAAGGATATTATGAGGATCCTTGGAAGGCAAATCAAATTAGTTGCAACTAGAAAAGGAATCATATACATATCCATATTAATGAATGATATTTAAAGCAGAAGGGAAGATATTACCTCAGATCTTGATGCAGTTTTGAGGAAGACCTCTATGCTAGCTCCTAGATCAACACCTGCATATAAAGAAGGCAAGAAGTAATACTACAACATATAAAATTTGATAATCAATACATAAATATATAAATATGTAAAATAACATGAATTTAAGCTACTCATAAATTATGGCATTGCATCAATACATAACTAAACACAATCTAAACACCATAGAGTGGAAAACACAATTGTAGGTCTATATTAGTAATAGGAAAAAATGATTACAACAATCTGGTGAACCAAGCTACCCTTAATCCTCCAGCTCCTTTCTCTCTCTCTCATCTTAACCTCTTAGTAAACCAAATGTATCATACAAAGTTTCGACAATAAGTTGGAAATCCTTCAACCTTCCGACCTCTTTCACAATGCCCCAAGCCTCCAATATATAAAATGAGAGGCTAATCCTTGCCAAATCTCTCATGAGTTCCCTTTGGAAAAAGCTAGGATGTTTCCTTACTTTATTTATCTTTCCATTTCTATTAGACTCCGCTAGAAATAGAAATATCCTCAAACATGTCAAAGGTGGACGTTTCCTTCTTTTCTAGCTGACATATGAGTAAAAAGTGGGATATAATTCAGTCAACTATTGAAAATAGCAACAAGAAATGCTAAAAATAGAAGTGATAAAATTAGAACTGCTATAAATAGCATTTTAGGATACATTCTAATTTTAGTTAGTCCCTAAACTAAAATTGAGAATTAAAATTTGAGTTTGATCTTAGCAGTTGTTTGTAAAATAATTAATTAATCATCTTGAGTTAATTAATTGTAGAAAATCAAACATGAAGTCTATGTGAAGACATGCAACAGTTTCTCCATTGATTGAGGAAGTTATCCCTTGATTAAATGAGATCAGGATGATTTTACCTTGAGTTCTAATTAGTTAGCTTAGTTAACTGAGTTAAGTCCAGTTATATTAGTTCAAATAGTTTGTTGAACTAATTGTGAGTTCAGTTAGTTAATGCATGCATGCATGTAACTAGTGCAGTTCATATAACTGAATATTCTCTCATAAATAACTCATGCATGTCAGTTCAGACAAAGACCCAGTCGATATTAGGTGATGGGACAGTGTACTATCAGTTGCAGGAATATTCCATGGAGGATATCTCTTGCATGCAGAAGGAATTCATTCCTTGGAGATTGCACAATTACTTTTGGGTTTGATGAGTGTGTGATGAGGCCAATTCACACAGGTGGTAGCATTGGACCCCAAGGAAAACTACGTATGGAAATAGGAGGCTTGGAGGGCTAAGGGAAGGTATATATTGTATCTATTCAGTCTATGAGTTGTATTGTTAGATTGTACTAAGAGTAGGATAGCTTGTGATTTGATGCTTTGTGTAATCTGGACGTATTTCCACTTGTATGATAATACAGAGATTGGAGTTTTTAGCTGAGGCTTTCCCTGGAGTATTCTTTTGTGTTCATGTGTGATTGATTTCTCATTCTCAGTTATATGTGTTCTATTTGATCTTGCTCATAATCGATTAAGCTTCTGCAAGTTTGTTGTAGAAGTAGATCTTGTATTTTGCTTTAGTACATTGCATAATTTGTTGATCTATAGTGGGAAATTCTACATCAACCTACTCCTCTGACCTCTAGAACCTCACAAAAGTTAACTAACGTTGCTCCTAAGGCAACACAGAGAGCTACCCTAGGGACTAATGCCCCTGGCTCATGCATGGGGAGCATTATAACTCATCCTGCTAGTTCCTAGGGAGCATTAAACTAGAAAATAGGACTGTGAACTTGGTCATATCTTTAGTCAAACTATCTTCCTCCTCTGAGCTTAGAGGTCATTTTTCTATATAACAGACTCCTCTTGAAAGCAAGGATGATCAAATAATGATATAAAAAGTCGATTCGCTAGGGTGTTTACAATAAGATTCAAAAATTGGAGTCTCCAAGGTGAGAGAACTTCAACCCACACTTCCCTTGCTCACTTGATAGAGGGAATGTAAAAATTGTCATGCCTAGGGAGAAATATTCTGATTTGTTCCTGAAAATGATTCCAGAAAGATGTTGTATATTTTTCTATCTCATGTCACACAAGTGCTTTAGGAGATGTAGAAGCCTCCTAGAGACAACCTCTGGGTTGATAGGAGACCAGTGCCTAGGGCATCCGAGAGGAGTTCTTTTGAATATTAGCAATAGGGATTTTTGTTGCACTCCATATGTCACGTAGTTTGAAAAGAGCTAATCAGGGGCTTGTTTCAATAGTCCTTCATCAAGGTAAACTCAAGAAAACACATAGATCTGAATACTCAAGTGGTAAATATGGCTAATCTCAAAGAGAAATTTCTTGGTTCTGATGGCCGACGCACAACAATAGGCTGCTCAACATTGTTGTTGTAGTATAGATGAAAAAGTGGAAGGAAAGGAGGGGAATTGATGTAGAGGGATGGACATAACACAAAATCCTAAGCAACCATATCCAATGGAAATATGGAAGAGTGAGGAGATGAAAATGCCGAAAGATTGGAGTGTGAATTAAGGTCTCAAAATCTATGCCTCATACATACATTTTTCACCAAACAAAAATAAGTAAATCTTTTCACATATAGGTACTGTAGGAAATTAAATAACACAAGTAAATCTCTAGTTAACACAGGTAATTTTTGCTACTTAGCAGCAAACATACAACCATAAGGAGAGTGATACCAGAAACTTCATTACACTATTTTAGAGGAGGAAAGACATACATGAAGTGATAAACAAAGGCGAAGCATACTACGCATTGCTCGGATTGGAATCAACAAAACAATTTCATTAATCCTTGAAGATGGAGTCCAAACCACCAGTCCATTACATTTAGCAATTGTATCAGCCCAAGCACCTCATGAACAATCAAATTGAACCAAAGTGGAACTATAGAATTCGGGCCTCTTGGGTGCAAAATTTTAGAATCTCTTTTAAGTGTTTCTTCCCTCTTTTTATAAGGAGAGGCAGAGTTTTAAAAGTTGTTACAAAATATCTCAGTCAACCTCTAGCTGTCTAATCAACTAGTTGTCTTGGCGTGCGAAGGTCTGCTGCCAAAATCATTACAAAGGATTCGATTCCTTTCTTTAAAATGCAGAAATTACAGAATAAAACAAATAAGGAAAACTGAACAATGGTTGTGGAAAATATTTCCCTACCATTCATGTGATGGCCTCTGATCAGGCCACATCTCTGCCACAATGTTACTCTTTAGTTATTCAGTTGGTTCACCTATCGATTTCCCCTTAACAACTTGAATTTCGTACTCTCTAGAGCTGGGAGCGATCAATTATGGTGGCCTTAGTGGTGTCACAGAATCACAACTATCGACTCATCCACCTCATAACTCTCTGTATTACACTATCGGAGCCCAATATGTCATGTATTATTGTAATAGTGTTATATCAGGGCTTTTACTCATCAAGACTTTTATTCTTAAAGACATTACGAAAATAGAATTCTCATGTCCTTGGCCCCTTTTGTTTAGCCCCTTTTTATTTTCCTCCATGGGACTGGGTGTGATGACTAGAGGCTTAGCCTTAAGGTGCTAAGGCATTTTTTTCCTGCATAAGGACCCTTCTCCCTTTGTTAATTTCTCTGCGCCCTTGGTTCATTGATATTTTACAACCATGTGTCAGCCTCAATATCGTAGCCCCCTTATTGGAACTTTTTCAAGTTCCAACTGTTATAAAGTGTCGACATCCTCAACCTTCGATGTGTGATCTCCAATATGATGTCATCACTCTACATGACAACTCATGAGTGGTTACACATGTCACCCAGATTTGTCCCCTTAGTCCCCCTCAAACCATAACAATTGTCTGCCACATGTCCTTTCGTACCGCCATGTCATGCTAACGTCACATGCCACTATAGTTTTATCGTAACCAACCATAGGTTGACACGTGTCTTCATCTGAGCCAATCATATGCTGCCACATGTAGCTTATCGGAACCATTCATGTGTTGCCATGTCCCACTAGAGGATAGAGAAAAGGGCCCATCCACCTTTGGCTTTACGATGAAATCCTTTGTTAATCCTTTATCAGCATTCCCAGCGGCTTTTAACACTATCGGCACTTCACCCATATTGCAAATTTTTAAAAAGTTCACAGGTTCAAAAGTTTTGATTCTCCGATCACCGACCTTCCAATGTGTCAATGCTCTAATGTTGTGATGCGTTAATACCTGACCTCCAATATGTGGTCGCCAATATGTGATCGTCGATATGCCTCGTGATTTGATGTTGTGATCGTCGATATTCTTGAGCTCTAATGTGCGATTGCCGATCTCTGATGTCATTGGACCTCCGATATATGATCTCTGATATATCGGACCTTGGATGTTCCCTCCTAAGGCTTCAATCCTTGAACTTCAGTAGACCATATCTTTTGATCCAAGAATTCATTTTTGGACTTCCACATATTGTTTGAAAGCTTGTTCAGACCACTTTCCAGTGGAGAGAGTCTGATGTAGGCTTTGAGTCCCTTTGCGGTTTGGAACATGACTGCAAAATTATCTTCTCATTTACTCTTTGGACAATTGAAAACACATTTTGTAGTAAGTCACAACAAAACCAAAAGTATTGAAGATCATGATGTCATCCCCAAGGGTAAATATTTTTGGAGGGAAAAGAGGAAAGCTACTTTTTGATTGTATTTTCAGGCCTATCTCCTTATATGTTTACTCAAATGTCAAATGCAGACAAATCGTGGATGCATAAATAAATTCCACATTCAAGGAGTATCCACTCTACATAAAGAAAATATAAAATACATGAAAAAACATATATGATCAATTTTATTCAATGTGGGTCTACTCAAAATTATGTAGAGTGGGCACTCGTTGGATGTGGAATTTAATTATGCATCTACCAGGTGTCTACACTTGATATTTGAGTAAAACTTTAAGGAGATAGGATGAAAATACAATAAATAAAAAAAATAGTTTTTCTTTGTTTTCTTTTAAAATGTCATAACTATTATTTTATTATTCTAACAATTATTTTATTACTTGCTTTAGGTGACCCATTTTAGACTTCAAAATTCCCCTAATAGGAAGGATCACCAAAGGGTTGTAGGAAATGTTGAAGGCATCTCCCTCTGTGTTTTGCAGACCTTAGTGGGCATAATTGTTGTGTATTAAGCCTAGACTCAAAGCTTGAGAGGTGGCACCCCTAATTCCTAGCTATTGAAGGAGATTGGAATTCATTTCTCTAGCGTGAATTAACCCTTTCATGCAGTAACTTGAGTGGGCCATCCATCAAGCATCGGATCCGACTTGGGGGTGGCTAACTGCAAGAAATTTTAGTGTAGTTGTACCTATAATGGGTTGGTGAATGGTACTGTCTCCTTCAATTTCCAATAGAAATTAATTGGAACAGATAAGTGTATTTATTTCGTGTGAATGATTTATAAATCTTATTCAAAGTTTCCCATTTATATATCAATATGGAAATTATTATACATGTGTATACATTCATGGGTTGATATATATATATATGCATGCCCCAATGGATAACTCAGTTGGTTGAGTTCCTATTGCTATGTGCCTCGCCTATCGGGAGGTCATACAGCCAAATCTCCTCGACGCCCTAGGGGTTAAGCCTTGGTAGTTTGGCCGACGAGTATATCCCTTCGTGTTGATCTACCTGGATTTTCCAGTGGATCTAGAGATCACTCAATGTCCGTGAACCACCTTGAATATATATATTATATATATATATAATATAATATATTATATATATATTATATATATATATATACAAAGAGAGAGAGAGAGAGAGAGAGAGAGAGAGAGAGAGAGAGAGAGCGCTAATTTGAATAAATATGCATGATAGAGAGTTGGGCATTAAGTACCATTTTCTTGGATGGTTACTCAACTTTTCTATTATAAATATAACTACTATGTTAATTGGAAGTCATTCTCTTGTGTTGAGTGAGAATTTGTGTATATTGTATGTCCTTGAAATAAATACGTAGTCCTGGAAATGATGACTATACTCTTAAATGTATTCTTGAATGCAACCAATAAGATTTGTCGAACATAGCATAATGGTGTATAGTCTTATGCAATGGATGTGAGTGAATTTCCTAGTTAAGGGAAGAAAAAAAATTGGCCTTGGAAAAAATTAAAAAACTTAAGAAATAGTTTGGGAAAAGTCCTTGAGTTTCTAGAAATTTTGGATTTCTAGGAGGGCCTAGCCTTAGCCCTAGGTCACATTGACCAATGGGGAGATGGAACTAGGAGCTCACCAATAAGGGGGCCTATTTGCATGTTATAACCTGAGAGGTTTTCTAATGTAAGTTATGGAGAAATATCTGATATACCATGGCCCAAGTGATAAGCCATCGAATGATGACCATGTTTTTTTTATTAGGGCCATTAACTAATGCCCTCAGGATATTTGAATATCATGCACTTAGTGGTTTTGAAGGGTGAGATCACAAAAAGTGACACATGGCACACATTAAGGATGTCATGTGGCAATGGACACATCAGCATGTGACACATGTCAGATATTTCAACCAATGTTATGGGGCAGGTTGTGATTGGTTGATAAGAGTGATGAGTTACTAAGTTGGGTGAGCCGCCAACCTATTGGCACATAAGTTTTACAAGGATTTCATATTATATTGTTTTCATCCAGTCCCCATTATTTTGTATTAACACCACATCTATATTGGCCATATCAATCATGACGATCACTGGTCGTACTTGTTATACCAGCAAGGAGCCATATCAATCTGTACTAGGTTGTTAGAACCCTTTAATAACTTAACTTGAAGCTTGTGGAATTCACTAATAAGGTGAGGCCATATGACGTGGGCTTAGATACGTGGACCTATGTTGAGGTGTGACATGACTAGAGCCACCATGTGTAAGCTCAATATGCATGTATAGATGATGATGTGACCCTTAAAGGGGAAAATATTTAAGGGATGCAACTTTTCACCCATAGATTAAATCAAGACAAAATGCATATATTTCTCTGTTTGAATATTTTTGTGATAGGTTTTTAATGGGTGAAGATTCATAGATAATTCCACAGTAATTATTTTTATATCTGCATTTTGAGTCTCAAACAAAACTCATCATCAAGATATGATGTGGAGAGAAGGAGGAAAAGGTAAAATGAAACAAATAAATACATACTATAAACAAATGGAGAAAGAGTGGAGGTCGACATAACAAAAGAAATATAACTAAGAACGAATAAAGAATTAAAACACATAAATAAAATAAGAAAGGAATTTTAAAAAATGCAAAAAGAAAAGAAGAAAAAAAAAAGAAAAAAGAAAATCAAATAAATATTAGAATAAGAGGAAATAATAAAGGAAAAGAATAGTAATAGAAGAGAAATATAAAGGTGAGAGAATAAGAGAGAATAAACTGAAGGATGGCAAACAAAAGAAAGAAAATAATAAATTAGGCAAAACATAGAATTAAAATAAAACAAGAAATGAAGTAAAATAATATAATATAAATAATAGAATACTAAAGAAATAATATAAGAAGATAATAGTAATAATGGTAAAGAAGAAGAAAAAAGAAGAAGGGGAAGGTTGGTAAAGGAACCCTAACAAATGAAAAAGAAGAATGAAATAAAAAAATAAATAAAAAAATAAAATAAGAAAGAAAAAATAAGAGGAATGAAAAGAGGAGGGAACAAAAATAAATTAGTAAAGAAAGGGAACTAAATAATAAAATAAATAAAGAAAGTAAAATCAAAATAAACTAAAAATAATAACTGCAAATAAAATGAAATAAAATAAAATAATATAATGAGAAAAACTAATAAGAAAATAAGGATGTTTGATAAGACGAAAGCGGAGGAAAAAGAAGAAGAGAAGGAAGACAAGGATAAAGGAAGAGGGTGAGAGAAGTAAACTGAGAAAAAAAAAAAAAAAAAGAGGAAGGAAATGTAGAAATTGCTTGCATATTCAAAATGTAGATTGTAATATGATAAAACAATTGACTTGAATCTACTCTACTCATTAGCGAAAACAATAAACGATCGATGAAATCACGAAGCAATAAAAGAGAAATAATTCAATACACATAACACAATAATTTTCTTCCGGGGAAAGTCAATGCTAAAAACTTATGTTATATGAGAAGATTATAACTATTTGCTCAACCCTGAGCAACCTCTGTGCTTCCTATTGTTTTGTTTGGTCTCACCAACTTGTTTTCACCAAAACAATTATTAAACTTGTGCCGAAATTCGAATGGCTAAAATTAGTGAGTTTTCTAATTAAGAAATGATTTATTTTAGGCCTTCTTCTAACTACATGCATCATTTGTTTAATTTAGATGATTTTACAATCGATAGTACACGTTCTCTAAACTCCAATCTCAACTGGGTCTTTCTCTAATCTGACACACATGAGTTAATTATGAGTGAATCTTCAATCTACCAGTTGATCAATGATGGTTACACCCCACTACTGTAAATTACACCTCACTACTAGATCTCCCACTAATTCGTCCATCAGTTACAACTAGTTTAATTGGCTTTAACTCGAACATAATTAAATAATTACAACTCAAAAGAACTGAACCTAGGCCCCTAAAATTTAGGAACCACTTTACATCACTCCAGATAAACCCCCAACCTCAATTAATTGAGCCAACTATGTCAATTTAGCTTAATGAACTAGTTTAATTGGCTTTAACTCGGGCATAATTAAATAATTACAACTCAAAAGAACTAAACCTAGGCCCCTAAAATTTAGGAACCACTTTACATCACTCTAGATAAACCCCCAACCTCAATTAATTGAGCCAACTAAGTCAAGTTAGCTTAGTTAACTATTACAGTTGTTATGAGATGTGGAATTACAATTTAATTCCCAATTTAATTCAAGGACAAATTAAATTAGGGTTTTTTTTGTTGTTATTTTCAACTAGAAACTATTATTGGATATGTGAAATTAAAGGAATCTAGCTGGTTCTTAACTCAGTGCCACCATCTCTATTTAGATTGTTAGGATGTTTGGTGATATGCAATGCTTCTCTACTTTTGTGTTTCAAATAATGATCTTTTTTAGTGATAATATTAGTATCCTCAAGGCATAGGTAGTGCTTGAATTTGGATCATTGTTCATGTAGAGTTGTGGAGAGTATTCTTTCATTCTTAATGTTTGTCTCATGTTTTTTGAGTCTAATCTTAAAATATCAACCAATCTCTGCAATGTAGCACTTTCTACAAGAACAATTATTCTTATAAACTCCCTTGAATTGAATTTGATCCATCTTATCTTTAAGATAAGATATCTCATTTTGAGACTCTAAACACGGAGATATAAAAATGACTATTGTGAAATTATCTTTAAACCTTCACTCATTAAAATGTATATAGTTGGAAAGCTCCACTAATAACAGTTGTGATTTGAGGAGATGAAAGAATGAGGTTTTTTAGATAAGTCCATCTTCATAATGTATTTTGAGTGTTGGATCTAATTACACTTCACAATGCTCATATGACGTTAAGCGTTGGATCTAATTACACTTCACAATGCTCATATGACGTTAGGGGATTGGGTGTGTTACGATGAAGCTAATTATAAATTAGATTAACAAATGATAGTGTTATGATTCTAAACCCATAAAAACATTGTTAAATAAGTAGTATTATAATTGTTAATGATCGTAACAAAAAGATGTTAATATTATAATTATTTCTATTACCTATTCAAATAGATGCACGTGCATATAAAAAAAATTAGTTTAATTATTTGTAGGGAGAAGTATAAATAAATATATATATATAATATATAATATATATATATATATATATGTTATAAAGGAAAAAAAGTATTTACAATTTAAATCACTTTCATAAAACACATAAATTATTTAAATTTATGAGTAACATATCTAGTATAATTTACATGTGTTATTCACGTCGATCCAACGGTACGTTGTGTTCGTAGAATGCATTTAATTGTGAAAAACCAATAAGAAGTTGTGTTCGTATAATGCATTTAATTGTAAAAAGCAGATAAGAAATAATGTATGTGATCTACAAATAACCCTCTCAACTGAATGAAAATCGAATTTAACTATTTTGGTGTAGCCAGCTATGAACAATTCGTTGCATTTGGTTGTAATTTGTTGGATACAATATCATTAAATCAAGTCTTCAGTGGGCTCATTCAATAATCATATAGCATTGTGATTGCACGCAAGGCCACTCGACCTGCACTTGAGTGTCATATAGTATTCACAAGTATTCTTTCATATATATTTATATTTAAGCATCATCAACAGTGGTGCTCCTCGTCCTACGACTCGTTCACAAAATATATTCAACTTATTTCTATGTGACCCACCACGCCACTAGTTGTTTCTGCGCGAAAACGACACATAGTAGCCATCGGCTTCGGTACACGCAGATAAAATTGGAACTGGTGTTGCTCTCTCTTCTATTTCTGCGAATTGATATGAACCGTCATTGCATATCATCCGGGCACTCCATGCCCTTCAAACGTGGACTCCTTTCATGTGGATTCAGGAAGAATAATGAGAAAGTGGCGAAGAACGTGTTTGAGAATTGTTGCCGCTCGACGACTTCGGCCCAATAGACTTGTTTCGTCAGCCAACCCCTCCCTGCCTCTGCTAGCAAGAATATGCATTTTACTGAACTCTTAACAATTGATTTTCCTGGCAATGCATTTACTTCATCGCCATTAATATTTCCAAGTACTAAACAAAGACAGCCTTTCACCAGCCATGCCCACATCATTTCAATAATACTTTCCATATCCATCAACGGGCCCTACACAAAAGACAGATCAAACTCCCCATCCATATACTTCCACTCAGCCGAGGCTGCCAAGAAGTTGTGTAACCCTTTGCTATCTGCATCGCAACAAAATATTAGACGATAAACATGCCACGTCTGAAAAACATAAATAATATTACTGTGAGCCATTTGTTTTATTTTCATAAACTACTAGAAAGTTGTAAACTCACGAGTTTCTCAGTGCCGTGGATTGTGCTCCTCTGATTGATTAAATTTAATTCATTTCCGGCTTTGTTTTTTGGTCCGTTGAATGAATGCATACAATTGCTTTATGAAAATGCGCTACTTGAAACCAATGTGACTCGACTATATACAAAATAAAATGTTGAAAATTCAAAAACTCATTGGACTCACTAGTCATGTGCTCTCTCATGGGACCCTCATTGAACTATGGGAGTACTTCGATAGCGACACCCATTTTAGCCAGTTGAATGGAATCTTATCCCAGTGGACAGTAATAACATGGAAAGATTGTGAGTTTGAATAAATACAAATCATTAAAAGTGAGAAACTTTACATTAAAAAAAACTATAAAACATCATCTGCTTGTTAGAGCAAACAGTGCAGAAATTAAAAGACAAACACAGTATAAAAAACATACACAAATGACACAGTGATTTAACTTGGTTCACTCAACCAATTTGGGCTATGTCCACCAAAAAGAGGCATCGGCAGTCTTATTATTAAATAGGAGATTACAATAATTATTTCCTCACACACTCTCTACTATCATCCAATATCCTATACAGACATATTTTTATAGCTAAGAGAATAAAACTGACTCATAAATTCTCTCACAACAAATATAGGATGCATTAACTCTTTCCCAACAAAATAGAGCTAATATAGCAACAAATCCTATTGTTGTTACCTACATGAGATTTTTGCCCAATTTATTAAAACCGAAAATCTAAACAATCTCCACCTTCACAACAATTAACCTGATACCCTGTTTCTTTATTATTTTTATCTTTTCTGCAAGCCAAGAGAAACCAAACACCAACGTAGCTTTTCTAACAAAATTGGTTTCGTGAACATGTCTACACAGTTCTCCTTTGTATGCACCTTTTCAATAGAGACTCCCCTTTCAGTGATAACATGTCTTACAAAATGGTACTTGATTGGTATATGCTTTTATTTACTATGATATGCCGGATTCTTAGCCAAATGTATTGCACTTTGACTATACTTGATGTTGTCCTGGTCACCAAACAAACCTTTCAACCAAATCGCTTCTTTGCAAGCATGAGAAGCAGCTATGTATTCTGCTTTAGTAGGCGATCAAGCAACAATGTTTTGTAGCTTTGACATCCAGCTAATAGCTCCACTTGCAAGAGTAAAGACATACCCTAATGTTGACCTTCTCTTATCCAAACCACTTGCAAAATCGGAATCAACATATCCGCAAACAAATTCACTACTCTTATTATAAGTGATACAATAATCACTTGTGCCTCTCAAATACCGAAGCACCCATTTCACTGCTGAACAGTGTTCTTTACCTGGATTTTCCATATACCTGCTGACAACCCCAACTACATGTGAAATATCTGGTCGAGTACAAACCATCGCATACATCAAACAACCCACTACATTAGCATACAGAATTCGAGACATACATTCCTTTTCTTCATCTGTATTAGGACATAAACTAGAAGAAAGCTTAAAATGGGAAGCTAAAGGGACTGACACAGGATTCACATTGTTCATACCAAACCTCAAGAGTATTTTCTCATTATACTTCTGTTGTGATTGCCACAACTTACCATTGCTCCTGTCTATGAAAATCTCCATGCCCAAAATCTGTCTTGTTGCTCCTAGATCTTTCATATCAAATGTCCTTGCCATCTGAGCCTTTAACCTGTTGATCTCTACTATGCTTTTTCTTGCTAAAAGCATATCGTCAACATACAACACTAAGAAAATGAACATGCCATCACTTAATTGCTTAAAATAAACACAATGATCATATTCAGTTCTTATATATTTTTCACTCAACATGAAAGAATCAAACTTCTTGTACCATTGTCGAGGCGACTGCTTCATACCATACAATGATTTCTTGAGCCTGCAGACAAATTTCTTGTTGCGATGTTAAACAAACCCTTCCGGTTGTTCCATGTAAATTTCTTCATCTAAATCTCCAAGTAAAAATGCAGTCTTAACATCTAGTTGTTGCAATTCTAAATCAAGCAAAGCGACTAATGCTAACACAATTCTAATTGAAACTATTTTAACAACTAGTGAAAAAATCTCATGAAAGTCAATGCCTGCTTTCTGAGAAAACCCTTTTGCGACCAGCCTCACTTTGTACCTGTCCTCTGTATCATTCACACCCCGTTTCAATTTCAAAATCCATTTACAGCCCACAGTTTTCCTATCTTTCGGAAGTTCAACCAAATCCCATGTGTCATTCTTACTTAAGGCCATCATTTCGTCCTTCATAGCTGCTTTCCACTTTTCACTTTTCAAACCTTCTACAACTTCCTGATAGCACAGAGGTTCATTGTTGTTAGCGGTAAATGCAACTGAAGTAACATAATCATCATGCCTTTTAGGAGGACATTTCATTCTTGTAGACCTCCTTAAAGATGTTTCTGGTGCTTCCACAATTCGCTGATTAGCATCTGTAGGAACTTCTTCATGATCAGCATCTGAGACATGTTCATGATCTACATCTGAACCTTGTTCATGATCTGAATCTGAAACCTGTTCATGACTTGCATCTGAACTATGTTCATCTAGACAATCATTAGAAGTGGTTTCAAACTGAATGTGTTGAAAGTCAGATACATCATCATGTTTCAATTTATTATCTACATCTAACTGTACAAGAGAGGATTCATTAAAATTTACATCTCTGTTGATGATGATCTTGTGGGTAGTAGGATCCCACAATCTGTATCCCTTTGTTCCATCACCATACCCAACAAAGATATACCTTTTTGACTTTAGATCTAATTTAGTTCGCTGATGTTTAGGCACTAGAGCATATGCATCACAACCAAATACTCTGAGTTTAGAATAATCATAAGGGTGACCTTTCCATACCTCTTGAGGAATCTTGCATCCTATCACCGTTGATGGTGATCGATTTATCACATAACAAGTTGTAGCCACCTCTTTTGTCCACAATTCCTTCTGCAAACTGGCGTTACTCAGCATACTCCTTGCTCTTTCTAAAAGAGTCCTATTCATCCGTTTAGCAACTCCATTTTGCTGAGGAGTATAAACAGTGGTCTTATGTCTCTCGATCCTAGCGTCCATGCAATAATTGTCAAACTCCTTGGAAGTAAACTCACTACCATTGTCAGTTCTTAAACATTTTATAGTTCTACCAGTGATGTTTTCTACCAATGCTCTAAACTGTTTGAAAACTGTAAAAGCATCATACTTCCTTTTCAACATATAGACCCACACTTTCCTAGAAAAATCATCAATAAATGATACAAAATATGATGAGCCACCATATGAGGTTGTAGGGGATGGACCCCAAACATCTGAATGGATATAATCAAGGATTCCTTTACTAGTATGTTTGCCTGTTTTAAACTTTTGCTTACTTTGTTTCCCAAACAGACAATGTTTACAGAAATCTAACTTTCTAGACTTTAGATTTGGAAGTAACTTAAGATCAGCCAAAATCTTTAACCCTCTTTCGCTCATATGGCCCAACCTTTGATGCCATAAACTAATAGAACTACTGTCATCTTCAAACACCGTAGACACATGATCTGAACCTGTTCTTCCTTCTAACTGAAATAGATTTCCTACCTTAGCTTTCATTACTAATAAAATACCTTTGTAAATTTTCATTACTCCACCTTGAATTACAGTTTTATATCCATTTGTGTCAAGTGCTCCTAGTGAAATTAGATTTTTCCTTAATTCTGGTACATGTCTTACATCAGTTAAAATCTTTGTTGTCCCATCAAACATTTGCAGCTGAATGCTTCCTATTCCCACAATGTTACATGTGACATCATTACCCATGTACACGACTCCATCATTAATTTATTTATACGTCTTAAACCATTCTCTATGAATGCACATGTGGTTTGATGCACCAGAATCTAACAACCAATGTTGATCATGATTTGACAAATTAATTGATAACACTTCATCACTCATCCCTGAACCAGATGCCGAACTTGTATCTGTCGTGTTTGCTTCTTTCTTCTCTGTCGAAGAATCTTCTTTAGAAGTTTGTTGTCGCTTCCAGTAGTCCTTCTTCAAATGTCCCGATTTGCCACAAAACCAACACTTTACCTTACTCTTCTTCCCTTTCGACTTTGAAAGTGAGTCGCTCGGCCTACTGAAGCATCTTTCTTTAGAACGACTTCTGACCATCATTGCTTCTGATGTAAAGGTTTCTAAATTCGACCTTCTCCTTGTTTCTTCAAATAATAAAGACGCAACTACATCATCAAACTCAAGGGTTTCTGATGAACTAAGACTTATAGAAGTAACAATATGATCCCATGACTCAAGCAACGAGCACAATAAAGTAATAGCTTTATCTTCTGATTCAAATTTTACTTCTATAATTTTTAATTGCACCAAAAGAGTATTAAAAGCATTCAAATGATCAGTAATCGTTGTACCTTCCTTCATTCGCAAACTGTATAACTGTCACTTCAAAAGAATCCTATTGGTTAAGGATTTTGTCATGTACAGCTTCTCAAGCTTCGTCCACAAACCAGCAGCTATTTTCTCCGACACGATATTAAACAAAAAATCATCCGCCAAACACAGTCGAATAGCACTCAATGCTCTTTCATCCATCTCGGTCCACGCATCATCTGTCATGTTGTAAGGTTGTTTCGATTTGCATATCAACCCTTCGCCACGCCTTGTTGCACAAGCAGATCATACATCTTCACCTTCCAGATCTTGAAGTTGTTTTTGCCATTGAACTTCTCGATCTCAAAACGAGCACTATGAGTTTTTGCCATATTGTATCAACCAAATAGTCTCCAATTCCAACTTGTTAATCAACCAAATTAATATCTAACAAAAAATTCCTTCGTCTTCTACTATACTGCGTTTATCTTATCAAAACAATATCTCTGCTATACAAAACTACAGATTACACAAAAAATAAATAACATAAGATTGTAGTTTTACCAACACGGCCCTCGGTTGGCGCGCTGAAAGGGACTTGGCGCTACCTGAACAACAGACAATCCACGCCAGAGGAAAAATCAGTTAGAGTACCAAAATTGGCGCGACTATTCCCGTCGGATCCGTGCCAATCGAGATATTGGCGCTCTGGCGCGACTATTAAGGTCGGGTCCACGCCAATTGGCATGCCTATTCAGCAATAAATCGCGCCAACCCATTCACTGCCTAATATTGGGCCATTGTTTCGCTCGAAACCGCACCAATCGCCAAATCTCGGAAAAATTCCACCTGCAGCGACTCTGTCACACGCACCCGCTCCTCAACATGCTCTGATACCAATTATTAGAGAAAACAGTGCACAACGGAAATTAAAAGACAAACATAGTATAAAAAACATACACAAATGACACAGTGATTTAACGTGGTTCACCCAACCAATCTGGGCTACGTCCACCAAACAGAGGCATCGACAATCTTATTATTAAGTAGGAGATTACAATAATTATTTTCTCACACACTCTCTACTATCATCCAATATCCTGTACGGGCATATTTTTATAGCTAAGAGAATAAAACTGACTCATAAATTCTCTCACAACAATTATAGGACGCATTAACTCTTTCCCAACAAAATAGAGCTAATATACCAACAAATCTTATTGTTGTCACCTACATGAGATTTTTGACCAATTTATTAAAACCGAAAATCTCAACACTGCTTGTAGCTTTTTCTTGGCATAGAAGAGTGAACTTTGTCTCTGGAATTACGAGTTTTATTGTAAAGCTAGCTTCTCTGTATTTGTTTTAGAGAAGAGGCTGTACAGCGAATAGGCATGCTGTTTTATTTTGGTGTATGCGACGCTTATACATATGCTTAGTGATTGTCATGTTTTAGCCACACCCGAAACGACGTCTCAACAGGCAAGTAATTCGCTACTTCTGATACGACACACATTTTGTGAACATGGGTTCAAATCAGGCAGGCAGACGAGTTTTATTATGGATGGATTTCAGAATATACATCCTGCAGGCGGCCCTACGGCACAAGAAATCCAAAATTGACATTTCGTCGTTTGCTTCTGCGAATGTAACCATTTCGTCGAGCCACGATAGAATGCACCGTATTCGGCCAACTGCAACAGCCGACATTCTATTTTCCATTCTTTTCTTACCCGTATGCTCTGCTCTCTTCTGCTTTATATATGGGCCGACCGAAAAGGACGTTAGTAGAATTGACAACAACTCCAATTCCGCCTGCACTCGTTCTAATCAATTCCATGTGGTGGATGTTCAACGAGGATAATTTTCGACCTCTCACCTTTTCTATTTTTGTCGAGGAGTTCAAGATTGATTGCAAAACACATCAAATCTGTCGGAAGGTTTTGTGAATTTGACTGATTAGATAAGCCGGCTTCTCGGAAGCGTCGAGGTTAAGTCAATACCAGATTCTCCAAATATTCAAGAAACCGATGTCCATCGGATTCCCGAATATTCAGGAAGGCAATCGACTTAAGGATGGCTACGGCGGTGAGCCCACGAAGTCCATAAAAAACAGAGGCACCCACTCACGTCTTCGATTTTATATGTAGTTTTATCTGGCATTCGAATCTAGGTGGAATCATGTTCTTCTAATTTAAAGGTGCGCCATGAAAAAAACAGAAGGATCCCTGAAAAACAAAAATGATATCTGTTTGGCTTCGATTCATTAATGTGAAATGTACTAAACAATTTTTCCCTTGAAAAATTCTGTAAGAAAGAGTTCCGATATATCGACGATGCCTGTAAACTGTCTGAACATAGTGACAAGTTTGGGTGAAAATTAAATTGGCCTTTTTTGCTCACGATGTTTGAATGCTAATGTATTTCTTTTCTTTTGAGTTGGGCTTAATTTTGTTTATCTTATTTCGAGATCCAGTGAAATTTATGAAATCAAGCTATAGAAAAAATAAACTCATTCATAGCTGTATCATATTTATCTCAAATATAGTTGAACTTGAACTTGATTCATTTCCAGTTTTTCTTGATTAAAATTTTTAATCATTAGATTTTTTTTTTTAATTCTACATTCACATAGCTTTTACCAATATTTAGGATAGTTGATTTATAATACAGATTAAAGAGTTGATTAATAACTCCAAAAAGTCCTTATTTAAGTTATATATAATTATATATATATATATATATATATATATATATTTTTCATTTATGTTATTGAGGGAGAGCTTATTCTATAATCTGAGAGAATGTTTAATCCTTATTGTGTAAATTTGTCTTTTGTCAAATTGACATGTGCTCTTTTAAATAAAAATAAATATGCTATGTTGACTCTTTAAAATAAAAAGCAAATTATATTATATAAAAAAAAAAAAATGAATAAGTTTTTAAAGTAATTAGAAATTAAAAAATTAACCAAACAGTT
Source organism: Pinus taeda (assembly GCA_000404065.3). NCBI lineage: Eukaryota > Viridiplantae > Streptophyta > Pinopsida > Pinales > Pinaceae > Pinus > Pinus taeda. The sequence goes on along the minus strand of APFE030442786.1, from coordinate 12,241 downwards.
AACCTTATCAGTTATGTGTTTTATGTTTAAAAATATTCAAGGTGATTATCAATAAATATTTAATAGAATTATAAATTAATATTGATGTATACTTGAAAATATTAATAATAAAAAAAACCATTTTAATTTGGGCTGTGAAACGTATTTATGTACATGTCATTTAAAATATTTTAATGACAATTATGTATATATTATATATCATTTAAAAAAACTTATGTATATATCATGAAGAAAGTAAGTTTTTATAGTTAAAACAATTATTTGTTTATATAATAATATAATATAATATCCATTTTTAAAGTCACAGCCAAGCCAGACACCAAATTGGTGTATGAGACCCCTTTGTTTGTGGGACAAGGGACCCACCACCTCAGCGCAGCGATTTGACTGCTAAGTCTACGAAGGCATACATACTCGAAGGCATACATACTCTACCCCCCTCTGGTTTTGAACCTGTGACCTCTTAGGAGGAAACACATGCTCTTAACCATTAGGCCCACTCAAGCTGTATAAATACTATATATAGCCTTCAAAAATATAATTTAAATAAAGAAAAATTACATATTGTATTTTGCACTCTAAAGAAGTTAAGAAATTTGATCACTCTCAGCACATGTTAGATCAGTGCTTAAAATAGATCTAGGTTGATGATTTTATCATATTTTCCCTTTCTAATTACAATTTATACAAACATTTTTCTTAATTTAGACTCATTCTAAATTAATATAATATTTCTCTCTAAATTTAATTTTTAATATTAAAATAGTTAAATAGTTTATAATAGAATATATTTTTTATCATTTTTGTTAATTTATTATCAGATTTCTCTTTCAAATTACAATTCACATCTACGCTTTTTTTTTTTATATACTTTTTAAATTAAATATTTTTCTTTTAAAACTTAATTCGGGTTTTACTAACAAATACTCTACTTTATTAGATAGGTTTCTTTTCATTTTATTTCTAACACTGTTAGATTTTTTTACTATAATTTTTAAATATTTTATTTTGATTCATAATTATTATAATTTAATATATTTTTTTCATAAAATTTATATTTTAATTTTTAAGTAATTAGCATTTCTTAAAATAATATATATTTATTTTTATCTTTTTTAATTTGATATTCTTAAATTTTATTATATTAATTCAAAATTTATATATTTATTTTATTATAAAATTCGGTTTTTAATATTTTTTATGAAAAAGATGAAAAGTTTTGTCTCTTAAATTCCTCATGTATGTACAGATTTGAAGAGGCTCCATTAGAATTGATGGAAGAGAGTCTATTGGTATTTGATTGGTCAGACAACAATGTCAATCATATATGAACTATATATATATATATGTGTGTGTGTGTGTCAGAGAGAAAAAGCATAATTGTATTATATTGAGGCTATGTAATAGATCCAGATAATACAGATATCAAGCTTTTAGAAGCTAGGAGTTCTTTAACTTATAAAAAAAAGCTAGAGGATGAGTTCCTCTATAAGGAAAAAAACTGGAGCCACAACAACATAAAACAAATCCAATTTTTTATGCTTCACATGCGGATTCAAATATGAACCCAAGATACCAGAGATAGATAAACATTAATATACCATACATGTACGATTAAAGAAACAACAAGGGAGATGCAAAAAGAGAAGTAAAAGCAAATCTGGAGATGAACAAAAAGAGACTAAGAGCCAAGGATAGAGAAATCCTGAATGATAAAGGATTTCTCATCCGATATTACCTTCATGAACCAGGTACCTGTTTCTAAATGAATACCTTGCTTTGACAGACTGCCTGCTTGCTGGTTTAGATCTCTGTAGATGTGTTGAATGGAGCATTCTTTCACTAGTCCCCAGTAAAACATGATCCTGTCCATCCAACCTGAAAGGTGAGGGCTCCTAATATGGCATTTTCCCATGATATGATCGATCATAATTTGGAGTCCCCAAAAATTGAAATGGATTGTATATCAAAAAAAAATGCAGAATGCAAAAAGACCCACTAGAGCCCTCACCTCAACCATGCTATTAGTGTCGTTTCCTCATTCCATGAGATAAGAAATCGAAGATTTTCATCCATTATAATATGAACCCCACAGCCATAAGAATTTTGTTGTGCGGCACCATCAAAAAAAGCTCTTGGAGTCCTTGAGAGATAATCTTTTGGCAATTTTCTGTTGACACTTTTCAGTTTGGGTGGCTTTATCGGCACGGAATCATAAATGATTATGATATGCTGTAAAATATCCTTTAGAGACACTTTTCTTTCTTTGAAAATTATGTCGTTCCTCCACTTCCATGCACACCATATGACAATGATAATTATTGATCTCCATGACTCTCTCCGCCCACTCCACCATTCAAAAGCTGCATACGTAGAAACATGAGAAACAATAGGGAAACCATATAATATTGCCAGATCGTGCCATATTTTCTGAAAGGATTGACATAGGAAGAACATATGATAGTTGGTTTCCTCGACTGATTCACACATTAAGAATTTGCTTGGCCCGTGCCACTTTATTTTCATTAGATTTTCCTAGGATAGATTTTTATTGTGGAACACCAGCCAAGAGAAGAAAATTAATTTGGAGGAGCATCCCGTTTTCCAAAAAACTGAAGGAAACATGGGACCAGCGTTTATGGACTTTTTTCCAATCATATCTTTATAAATGTCCTTTACATAAACCTGTAAATTTTCTTTTAGCGCCTTCCAAATTAAATAATCTTCCTTCCTGGACTTATGAAAACCGCAGCTTCTCAAAATATCCTTGACCGTGTTCCATTGCCTTGCCAGGACCTCTGACATACCTAGTTCAAAGGCTTCCTTCCATAGAGGAAGTGGACCTTGCCATGCTTGAATGAGCTTATCCCATGTAAAGAAACCTTTTGAATGGAAGAATATTAGAAGCCTTTCGGGAATGATTATACTTTTTCGCCCACACATTATGGGATCTATACCAATGAGGATTATGCTGGCAGATTATAAGCTCCAATTCAGATTCTTTAGGAAATATTGCTCTATTTTGTGAAAGCTGAGCCATATAGCTGACTCGTACTTGGCTCCGATCCTTCCGATTCTGAACTAGTGTTCCAAGTCTTTGCCTTTCATATATTTCTTTTTTATCGTGAAGCTCCAAGGTCCTTCCCCGAAAATTCCTCTCCACAGAGATTTGCACAGGAGTGTTTTCCCAAAAGTTCTCAAGTCCAATAATCCCCATCCTCCTGAGATCTTTGACATTGAGATCTTCTCCAAACTAGTAAGATGATATTTTCTCTATTCAAATCTGCCGCCCCATATAAAGTTCGCAGTAATCTTGTTCATTTTCTGGATTATACTTGCAAGAAGATAAAAAATGTGTGCCCAATATACAACAAGTTGCATTAATACTACTTGTGTTAGAACTATCCTTCCTGCCAGTGATAGACACTTATATTCCCAAGCAGCTATCTTTTTATAGTATCTATCAATTAGCCATTGCCAGACCATTTTAGAGTAACCTTTAGCCTTTAGCTAAAAGACCAAATATTTTACACCGTCCTTGATTGACCTCATCTCTACCCCAAACAACTCAGAAATCCATATCACTAGTTCCATATTGACGTCATTGTGGAATAGGATAGATTTAGAATTGTTTATTTGTAAACCGGTAGCGCTTTGGAACCTATTTAGAATGTCATTGAGACATATCCACGAAACCCTCCAAAGCAGTGCAAAAATGAGTACATCGTCGACAAATAAATTGTGTGAGATGTAATTGTTCCTGCAAATTTTCATAGGCCTGCACCTATTTTCAGAGACTACCCTATTAATATGAAGCCTTAGAGAGTTCATTGCAAGGATAAACAGAAAAGGGGAGATGGGGCATCCTTGACGCAGCCCTCTTTCCGCATGAAAAAAAGCAGAAGGAATCCCATTTATGATGACAACATAGTTCACGTTCTCTACACATGCCATGATCCAGCTTATGGCATTTGGTTTCAGGCCTATCCTAGTTAATAAACATCTAATAAACCCCCAATCCAAGCAATCATAAGCTTTTTGTAAGTCAATTTTCAGAATGGCAGCCTCAAATTTTTTTGAGAGCATAGTAAACAAGCTTTCTTGAGTATTTGCGACGACATCCAATATATTCCTTCCCTTTAAAAAAGCATGCTGATCCTTTGTTAGAAAACAAGCCAAGGTCTCCTTAATCCTCTCCGCAATAATTTTTGTGATGATTTTGAAAGATATATTGCATAAGGAAATCGGCCCATAATCTTGAAAGGAGAATGCTTCCATTTTCTTTGGAATAAGAGCAATTTGAGTGGAAGTTGTAATTTGATGTATGCTCCCTGAGATTCTTGTTGCTTCAACCATCCTCAACAAATCATGTTTGATGATATCAAAGAAATGAATGAAGAATTATATTGTCCAGCCGTCTGGGCCAGGACATTTATCCTTCTTAAAAGCCTTCATAACCCCTAAAAGTTCTTCCTCTGTTATGGGCTAGAGGAGGCGTTCATTTTTTTCATCATCAAACATTTGTGGGACCAGATCAATACCCCATAAGATATCCTAAAACCTGCACTCGTCTCTTCTTTTATATTCGTTTTTTAAATGCCTCACAGCTTCCTTAGTGATTTCTTGTTGTGAGAAGAGGAAGCCCCCCCCCGCCCCCATAGTCACTGATTCTCCAAATGGATTTTCTTTCCCGCCTGGAATTTGTAAACTTGTGGAAAAAAATTGTGTTCCTGTCACCTTCCTTGAATCAGATCGCCCTACTCTTGAGTCTCCAATAAGCTTCTTCCTGCTTTAGCAAAAGATGTTTTTTCATTTCAAGATCTTTTATGCAACATGTCATGCTAAAAGGCAGTGAGTTAGCGTCCAAAGCTTTGGATATACTGTTCAATTCCTTCTAAATTTCTTTTAGAGCCAATCTATCCGCCTGTCTTTTTTTAATTTTCCATTCTTTTACTACCTTTATCATAGAGGATAATTTGTCTTTGAAAATCATAAACAGAGTTATCATATCTTTTGCAGATAAATCCTTCCATGTATTTGTTATTACTTCATTGAAATCTAGCTCTTCAAGCCATAATCTATTGAATTTAAATGGGTACCCATTTTTAAAACCCTTATCCCTCCAGCCAAGATAAATTGTCCTATGGTCAGATATGAAAACGTTCTCAATGGATGAGTAAGGCATGCCCATTTTATCAATAATGTTGATATGTACAATAAACCTATCAATCCTCTTTGCAATGTACACCTTCTCTATTCTTCCATTGTCCCATGTAGGCATCATTTTGGATGGAATTATATCCACCAGATTCCTGTGCAAGAGTTCATACTTTATGCGATCAGAAAGTGGGTCTCTCTACCTGCAATTTCCCCATCATTCCTCTGAGCTTAAAGTTACGTTGAGATCTCCTGCAATCATCAATGAGTCAATATCAAAAATTTCTGAGGCAAAAAATTTATCCCAGAAAAGAATCTTGTTCTTATAAGGTCAATAGGCATTTAGGATGTTGATGGGACAGTGTTTTCCTTTGATGGATGTTGAGATTAGAATACCTACAAAGCACTTATAAGCTTTCGCTCTGATCCAGACAGGATCCCATAAAACTGCCAGCCCTCCCGATAGACCCTTTGTTTCCGAGGCTACCAAATGCCATGAGGGAAACATTTTCCTAAAATAGGAGATGGACACATTCTTGCTATGCATGGTTTCTTGAATTAGAATAATTTTTGCCTGAGCTGAGTGGAATAAATTCTTCAACGCCAAAAATTTGAGGTCTGCTCCCAAACCTCTTATATTCATAGAAATGACAAAGGTCATTGGGGCTTTTTTTCAGCCGTGCTTGCTCTAAGAGGCTGAATCTCTAACATATCAATGACGGGAACGTTTACAAGAGATAGATTTCTCACACCTCTGTCTACATCATTTGTTGACCCTCTAAAATGTCTACTACCTCCTTTGACTTTGTTTCTCACCGTTATATTTTTTGCAGAATTCAGGCTAATGAAGGGAGGAGAGGGTTTACTTGGTTTATGGATGGTTAAGGGTTCCAACTCCAGAGATTTCTTACTTAAAATAAAATCTAAGTCGTTGTCATACAAATTTGCTGGAGATGAGATAGGGGAATTGAGAGGGGTGGCAGATACCATCGGTTCTTTGCCTCTTGAGGATGGGATTTTTTTGGGCGTCGGCGAGGATGATGAAATGAAAATGGTTTGGGGCCCACAGTAATGTCCTTGTAAGGCTGGATGATCCGAGGGGAGAAGGTATTGTTTTTTCGTCATTAGGTTCCAAGGGAGGGAGACATAGAAAAGATTGAACCTTTTCATCAGCAATGCATCCAATCCTAGACGAGCTTTCATGCTTGTTACCGAGGCCCTGTGAGAGGTCTTGAGAGAAATACTGAGGAGATTGATTGAAACTGTTTTCCAGTTTTTTAAGATCTTGCACAGCATCAATATCTGTCAGAGACAAACTGACTGTAGGGGAAAACTTCTCCTTTTCAGAAGACAGGGGGAGTTTACCTGTATTTTTTGATGAAACAATCTGCTTTTTAGATTTGGCCGCCGAGAGCAATTTTTAATTAGGTGTCCTGTCCTGTGACATGCAGAACATCTGAAGGGGATGCCCCAGAAATCCAGTCTTTGATTTATTTTTAAGTCTCACCAGGCAATCTCAATATGGTCGGGAAAGCCTCCCCTGTAGGCCTTTTCTATAAGAATCCATGTTATTCGCTTGTCTTTCTCCCCAAGACACCTCGGGTCAACATAGGCGAATCTTCCAATGGAATTACCTATCTCTATTAGAGTCTTTTTAGACCACATTTCCAGGGGAAGGTTAGGGAGTTTTACCCAGATCAAGTTATTCAATGGGGTGTTTTTCAAAGGGTCATACCCAATGTACCATCTATGGAGAGCAAGGAAACTCCTTTTATGAACCCAGGGGCGCATCAAATTGGCTTCTACATCACTGGCGCTTAAGACATGGAAGCAGTACCACTCCTTCATGAGATTAGAAACAATGGGAAGATATCCAATCAGAGGTTCCCACTGTACCTCAAGCCATTTTCTCATCGTTGCATCATCCATATCTGGAAAATGCCACCTGCCCACTAAAGCTAGTTCCTGTAAGCTTTCTATGCGCTAATCAATTGGACGTTGTCTAATTTTAAAGCAGTAGGCGGGGGGGAGGTTTTGACAGGATTGCACGCCTTGTTGTAGCGTGTTCATGCATGACCTTATTCTTTTGTTGAAACACACTTTTCTTTTTGCCCTCCCATAAAGATTGTTCTTTTTGTAATCCTTCCCTATCCTCGTCAACATTAGGCATTGATGGCAGGACTACCACATCATCCAGGGTAGATTGCCATCCCCCAGATAACGTGGCACCTCCCCATTCTTTCTCAGCCTGTATAGCTGCCAATACCATGGCCTCCGTGGCCGATACATCGGACCCACCCTCCATATGCCTCCAAAAATCTACCCCCAGCTAAAACAATAGTACTTTTGGTCCTATGTAGATTTCCAAATCAAGGATTTTTACCCGAAATAAATGAGTAGATGGCAGGACTCTGAACATACAACTTGGATCATGTAAAGCCTAGAGTGGGCACTTTATACTCTTCTGACAAAAGGTACTGGTGGCAGGAAGACTCGGGAAGAGGAGCTAGCTGTTCAGGATATTAATTATGGGATAGATTTACAAATCAAGATTTAGTACCAGAAATAAATAAGCATCCGACCGTTTTGTACATAAGACCTGGATCGAGTAATGCCAAATGTGGGATGATATGGCTCTTCTGACAGAGGCTCTGGTGCTAAGAAGACTCCGGAAGGATGGACTCACTTTCTGAGAGGGGCTTGGAAACATATGAAGCCAGATGATCAAGAGTAATAACTAAAGCTTACGACACCCATTTAGGGGAAATGACATGGATAGGATAAGGCTGAAATCTTTAATCCAAAATGTACGGGATACGTCACCTAGGGTACCTTTCGCAGATCTCTATGAAAATTTGAAACACCGTGCTTTGCAATTTTTTGATGCTAGTTTTGGACTTTAAATTTCCGATCCCCGAAAGATGGTTTTCCAGCCCAGAAACCGATGGTGATAGATAGTGGACAGAAGTTCAGTAGAGAGCTCATGAGTTCAGGCGAGATCCAGGACCTATCATCAATTCTACCAAGGCTTACAAATAAACTTTCAGTTCCTTGCAGGTTGTTTAATTGGATGATTGATCTTGGCAAACCAAAGCAGCAACATATTTCAAATATGCACCACCAGGCTCCTATCTTTATTCAAAAATCTGAGCATGGTTTATAAATCACTATGAAATTCTTCAATTTATGTATGATAACCCAGAACATTTCTGAGTAAGAACCGCACCCTGAATAGAGAGTAAACTTAAAACATGCTGAACAAACCAGACCCTAAGCAACGAGCTTACAAATGCCAATTTATAACACAAACTCTCTTCCAATTTAAAAATTTTAAAGCATCAGAGCAGAAAGAGACATTTAATCTAAAAAACAGCTCATTGTGAATATGCAATCTCTTGTAATTCAGTATGAAAAAAGGAAACTAACTCCCATAAGCTTAACAGAGACAGGAGCATGTTGAAGAGGAGCAGAGAGTCTGACCTTTATACCAAGCGCATGCCGAGGGGAAAGCGAAATTTCCTCCAGCACAACCGCAACCAGCCGAAAAATGAGCCAGAGCAGAGAAAAAAATGTTGGGTATTTTTCTGTTTGTTATTTGCAATGGGAAAATACCAAAACCACAAAATATAAAACATAGAGGCAATGCTCTGCTTCCTTTACTCCAAGATCTTTTACACAGAGAAGTCTTTTTAAAATTAATTACACAGGACAGAGTATTCCACCACCATAAAATGATTTCTATTCATTAAACAAAAACACTTACATATTCATCCTCTTTTACTCAGAGGGATTCACCAAAACATTTTCACAAAAGTTACTCTGACTCCTATGAAATTTTACACCACTGTGTGTAAATATTTCATTTACATTCACTGCTGTGTGAAAACAAAAACTTACAGGGATTTACAGATTTACCTTTTCACCTGTGTGAAACAGTTCATGGTTTTCAACAAAACTGTCCACTGGTTTTCTTCATTTACTTTTCCTCCTACTCCTGCACTGCTGTGCAATTTTTTTTATCACATTACAAACAAAAACTTTACTGCATAAAACCCCTTTTACATTACAAATCCAAAAATATTCTCACACACTCGTGTGTTCTCTGGTTTTCATTTGTTCGCTGCTGCGAATACAATCCCCTGGTTTGTTGCGGACCCTTGTTTCTTTTTTTTACCGTGTGCTATTACACATCTTCATTTCCTGGTGCTGCGGACCCCTGTTTCTTTTTCTTCATGTGAAACAACATAACACACGCACACTCCAATCCCCGTGTGCTTTTTACATAACTAAAAATGGGGTCAACGATTTTTTAAAACATATATTAAAAAAAATAAGACTTACCCATACTCCTATTAACTCGCCGTATGAAATATTAAAAGAACATTACCAAACATATGACATAGTATTAATCTTAAGGTATGGGATGGTCCATGGTTCATTAATTTTTAACAGGACCCCGTACGTACTTTGGACAGTGTAAACGTCGGAGACCTTTCATGGAGATCGAACGGCGGAGAGGATGCACTTCAATCGGACGCATATCGGGCAGGGTGAGAAGACCGAAAGTTACCTTCCGATGGATGTCAGTGGATGACGTCACGACGATCCACATGTCAGCACCAAAACGCATCGGAGCTCATTGCACGGAAACAGCTTCAGGTCGAAAGGTGGTGCGATGAGTTACCGCCGGTTTTAGGTTTGATGTGGTGGTTTCGGGGTGCATTAAATGCTGGACCGCGCGGTTGAAATTATATATTTTCAACACTCCCCTTTAATTTCAACTGCTGGGCATTCGGTCATACCCAGACACTTCCTCAAAAATTCAAAGCTTTTCTGATCCAGTGGCTTTGTCAAGATGTCTGCAACCTATTGTTGTGTCCTGCAATGTTCTAGGACGATTTCTCCATTGTTCACTGATTCTCTGATGTAGTGAAACCTTGTATCAATGTGTTTCGTTCTCTTATGAAACACTGAATTCTTTGACAATGCAATA
>APFE030442766.1:1607-21671 GCA_000404065.3 Pinus taeda | reverse complement strand
TTTTACCCTTATGTTCAATTTTTGGAACTCCTCAATGTGCTCCATTATTGAACCCTTTTGTTTGAGACTTATCAATTGGTTAAAAAAGTGTTGCTTTTTGTATCCTCATAATGTGCTGTCAATTCTTCTGTAAAAATTGCCCAAGTGATAATTTGTTTACGAGATCGAAGCCATTGATACCATACAAACTGATTTTGTTCCAAATATAAAGTTGCAATACGTACATTTTGTGTGTTTTGCACATTATTGAGATCAAAAAATTGCTCCATCTGTAATATCCATGTTGCAGGATCCTTGCCATCAAAATTCCTCATATCGATTTTTGGAATATGGTGCGTTTTCGATCCAACATATGAAATCATGATTAACATTTCCTTTGTTCGCATCATGAGTTTCCTTTACTCCCCTTTCACCATCAGTAAGTATTTCTTGTAGAAAATTTGTCAAATCTGCCTCCAAATCTATCTTCAAATCGTCAATCTTGGCTTCCACACCCTTTATCTTAGATTCCACGCCATTTATCTTAGCTTCTGTTAGCTTTTGTGAGCGTGAAATTTGTTGCACTTGGTCTTGTAATTTTGATATATCATGTAGCATTTCTTCCTCTTCCTCATGAGTCATGCTAGAGCCTTCAGACTGCTTACTAGGTGTTTGGATTTTCTTTCCTCAGGGCATCAGTTACCGATACTAATGCTCTACTATGCCCTTTGAATTCCTTCAAAATAATTTTTCAAACCAAGCTTAAGCAAAAATTTAAAAAATCTACACACCTTTTTTTCACTTTGTAGGAGCTCAATATTCACTCTGATGTATCTCTATAATTTCGGATCATCCAGTTCTAAAATTGTGAACTGTGGTAGCCCTCTATGTCCTCTTTCCAATTCCACCAGTCTGACCCCAATTGGATTCTCCAATGAAGAGTTATGCCAAATCTCCCACACTGACTTGATTATAGACTAATTCAGTAGAGCGAACTTGTACGATGTGCCACGTGTCCCTGTTTCGACCTCTGGCTCTAAAACATATATGCAAGAAACTACAGTCCATCCTCTTTCTATACCTTCTTATAAAATTTCAATCCAATGCTCAGAGAGAAAGTTATGATGATTTTCCCCAGGTCACCTGTTTGGAATGTAATTCGGGAGTCTGCACAAAGACCAACTTCCTCAGATCATATATCCGCAAATATAGTGCGAAAAGCTTTGAAATTCAGACCCAAGGTTCAGTGCGATTTCTTCTCAAATGGGTTTTGTTTTTCACTTCTTAAATGTCGCAGAAAAAAAGTTATAGCGAAAATGCCACAATGACCTATTTAGAGCAGCGAAACCCTAGAATCCAAAGCTCTGATACCAAATGTTATGAAACCAGCTCAAGAAAAAGATAGAAAAGATAGATCAACGCCTTAAAATTCATCCTCTTTGAGGGGGAAACCTCCTTTACATTACATAAATAAACAATACTTGGATGATTCAAATGACAAAACCTCCTTTCTATATATAGGAGTCTAAGGAGTCACAATATAACCCAGCCAACCTAACAATAATAATATAAATCCACAAAAATAACAATAGAGGGATTATATGGGGCACAGTAATAACAATATGGGGACAATAGGGGCACAAAAATATTAATAAGGGGGTACAACTACAATAGTAATGGGGTAATCACTAGTATTATAGGGACCCAACATCCATGCTCTTAAATCCATGACACTATATGTTAATAGCACCATCTATAACAATAATATCCATTTGTGTTTGTACCAAGCTATCCTTGTTGGAAGGAATAAATTATTATCTACTTTCTTTAGAAAGCCAAAACTTCTCAAAATTGGAGATCAACACCAAAATCTAGCCTTCGGCATGAAATAAGAAGTAAAATATGCAATGAATAATTTTCAAAATCTATGACAAGGGTTTGATTGGTGAAAGAAACTCAACATTAGGTTTAGCTATAATAGATTGAAGTGTTGAAATAATCCTATCTTTTGAGCGAAAAGAAGCTGGCAGTATTGTGAATTCATATTTCTTGGATTTGTTGAGTTTCTCTATCTACAATTGTAAAGGCAGAGATCTTGACTTTATGATCCTAAAAAACAATTGCTTCCCTTCTAGTGTCTACATGTACATTTTTTGGAAAAAAGTATTTCTCTAACTCCTTGCCAAAAATTTATTCCTTAGAATCCATCTTGAATCACATATACTTCCTTGCAACCACTTCTTTTCAACGTTTGAATTAATTCCATTGAATTTCCATTATTCATATCAAGAATGTATAATGTCATTTGAGCTAGATCACTGAATATTTTCTATATATCATACAAAAATGCATCCTCATCTCCTATGTAGGTCACCTAAACATCCTTTTCTTGTTAAAACTTTAAATATATAGAGAACCAATATCTATTTTCTCATATATACTTTGTATATCTTGATTTGATAATCACCCTCTGAGTGATCTAAATTAAGAATTATAAATTGGAGGTATTACAGACTCATGTGCTAGTGTGTGTCTAGGTTATTTAAGAAACGGATAGATCAGATTGCAAATACGAAGACACTTGAAAAAGAATACAGTAAAGAAATACAATAAGAAAATATAAGAACACAAGAAATTAATAAGGAGTTCACCCTATCCTCCAGGGCTACATCTCCAGTCCAGCTCTCGGTGGTGGCCTTTTTTTATTGTGTCTTAAAGCAAAGAATTACAAAGAAGGAGCTCAATAAGAGTCTCCTGTCGCAGGATATCTTGGCAGGGTGGTTCTTGGATTTCCCAAGCCACTAGAGTACACAGACTCTTGGCCTTACCAGTTTTCTGACCTCTCGAGTCTACAATGGAAGGAGTCCAATGTGGTGCTCGGTCCTAATAGATCCCCTTCAGGGATGGCTCGAATTTCTCAAGCCCTCTGGTGCTCAATACTACCTTTGGTCAGCTCAGCCCTCTGTATTCTCACTACTTTTTGCTCTTTCTGTCTACTTTCTCTGTTCTTCCGTGTGTGTGTGTGAGTGTATCTTGTTTCCTCTGCTGGTCTATGCACAGCTTTAAAGTTACTCGAGCTCATGGCTATTTGATTCCTCTTCCAACTCCATCAAATCGCCTGCTACAACTTCGCTTGGATTTCCCTGTCTCAGCGTCATCATCAAACTCACAGGGAGCAGCCACTTGTCCTCCTGCAAACTATGCCAACTTGCTTCGTCAGTTCAGTTCTTCAGTTATGTTATGGAATGAGTCATTGTCCACCTTGGTGGTCAAAGTGGACATCAAGTTCTTCTAAATCGTGGCTTAATCCCTTATTAAATCCGATCTTATCGTCGGGCATGACATCAGCCGTCAGATCTAGATCCCCCCAGATCCAACATCATCTGCTCATTTTGCACGGTTGACTTGCTCGACCATTAGCGCGAGATGAGAGGTAGTTTTCTCTTTCCTTTGCTTGCCATGCATCGGGCGCTGAGTGGAATCACTCCATTTTTGCCAAAAATACTTACCACCCAAGGGTGCCCCTAATCAATGCCATCGGTTTTTGGAGCATGGGTCCCACCTTGCCTTTAGTCTTTTTTCACCAAGGTTTTCCCGGCTCCCATGCGACCAAGCGCTCGGGGCCCCTCCATTTTGAGGGTTTTTGCCCAACGATGTGTGATTAGTGCTAAGCACATCAAAACTCCCTCCGTTTCCCGATCCAGGCTTCTCGGGGGCTAATTTCACCTCCTGCGTAGTCTCCATGGGCCTCATTCAGTGTGCTTTGACCAAGGTCCTCGTCGTTCCATGCTGACTGCCAATTGCCACTAGTTTAGACGTGTTTTTTGATTACTATTCTGAATTATTTGAAGTTTGTCCTAACCTAGTATAACCATGGTTTTATTGATCATTCTTTATGGATCCAATTCAGATCATATCTACCAACTAAGGATTTAATTCATCCTTCATATTCAAGTAAGTAGTTTCTACTGAAATCCATTTCCTTGATCTCTCAACTAGATCTGATCCAAGGGGAATCACCAGGAACATAATAAATTAAAATCCAAATGTGAGTAGGCAATGCTTGTCTAGGAAAGGATTCTTGTTCTACTAGAAGTTATAGTGGAGGAGGATGAGCACAAGAGAACCCTTAAGTCTCTACTAAAGGTGACAATTGATGAAGATGAGCACTTGATAGACTGGCAGAGCATGAATTGTATGTTTACATATTTCACGCTAATGAGGTAGTGACAATTATAGGGTTTTCATTTTTTGAAGAGGGAATTTTCTAAGGCTGTCAATAAAAAATGCAGCAACATTTTTTTAAAAGGCAGATATGAGTGTCAACATTGGGTTACAAGATCATTGAATTTATGCCTACCATGTTTCAAGTCTTCCCAAAAGTATTATCTTGCTTGTGCTCTACTAACTTTAGTGGAATAAATATCTCTCACTGGTGGCATCTTATTCCAAAGGGAACACTCTATGACATGGGAAAACATTTATTCCCATTTAATGTATCATCTAGAATAGTTGTCACTAAGTACTCATGTTGACTGGAAACATTTCGTAAAAGTAAACAATTATGAGTTTGTCATAATCTAGATATCCTTTATTTTTTCCTTGTTTTTGTTTCTCATGTTAATAGGTAAGGACACACCCACAAGTTCATCATAACATTCTCACATAATTGAAAGTATGGAATTCAACTGCTCATAAATATCAATCTTTCTATTATCCTTTATCTCTGATTATGAAATTGGGATTACAGTTTTAGGGGTAGTATGTTAATGGTATGGTTACATATCATTGATGGACTCCTTTCTTTGTGGATTTTTCTCTTGGATAATCATGATGTTTGAAAACAAATATTAGAAATAAGGTTATCCCTCTTTCGCTCTTTGCATGTGTTGAGTGCTCCTTTTGGATCCATGTAATGTTGATTTGAATTATTCATTTTTTATGCTTAATAAATTTAAGTTTAACATGGGTAGATCTGAGGTTAAGGCTGAGCTATCCTAGCTTGGTTGTTTGTTTACACCCTATTGTTTTATTGTGTTTTGATGATGTTAAGCACGATTTCCACTAGCCTAATAAATGCAAGGTTAATGTTGATTTATGAAAAAGTGGTTGTTGCTTATATTGCCTTGTTTTATTGGTTTTGTTTCATCTTATTCATGCTTGACATTGCCAAAGTTAACATGTATAGATCCAAGGTTAAGTTGGAGCTATGGTAGTGTAATAGATAGAAGGCCAAGGTGGGTTAAGATGGGACCATGGTAGTTTAACAGAAAAATGCCAAGGTGGATTTATGTTGCATTGATTGATTTTTACATCACTATGTTTGATCCTACTCTTGTGTATTAAACCTAAAGTTAACATTCATATGTATAATGTTGAGATAGATATATTCTAGTTTAATAGTTCTAACATTAATTTGGATCTATGCAAAACTGCGTAAATTGATAAAAGTGGTATGCTAAGCTTCCAAGGTTCTTCAAGCTCCACTAGTTAAAAATATATGGCTTTGTGCATTGATGGTCTTTTGTTATGGATTGCATGTGCATGTGATGGAGGTTGTGTTTTTGTTGCTTTGAACATCATTTTAGGGACTAAAGTTGCTTGTTCTAAAATAGTCAGTTGGTTATTGTAAGACTACTTTTATGGTGTTCTTCTACTCACTAATATTTATTTTTTATTGTCTTCAAATCCAGATATACATGCTTAGTTGGATTTACCATAATGTACAATATGCTTGATAACTTCGAGGTATGACTTCATATCTACATAGTTTGGTTTTTTCTTAAAGGATCTCCAAAATTTCTCCGTAGGTTGGTTGGCTTTTTCATCTGTTGTTTTCAATTATGTTTTTATTTTTTCAGTTTTGATTGTTTATAGGTATCTCCAACACATATACAGTGTATAAGAAAATATCCCTATGTTTTTTACATAAATTTAAGTGACGATATGGAACTGATCCATAAACAAAATCAGAATCGATCTCTAAAATTGATTACAATGCCTTAAGGGAATTTGGAGCTAAAATTGTGGATCTTTGGGTAAAAGGAGAATTGTATCCAATAGATCCTGTGTCCAACCCTCATCCTGATTTCAAATCAATAACAAGGTTATGCAAGTTTATATGCCTTGGAAAAAAAGGCCTTCTAGGATACTATAAAAACATGGAAGGTAATCATATGCATTTTGAACAAAAAATTCACAACCTTCATATGTCTTTTGAACAGAAAACTCGTGGCCTTAATATGTATTTTGAACATAAAATTCATGATGTTAATATGCAATTTTTTCATCTCCATCAGTTATATAGGGCCCAATTTGAAAAAAATAAAAAAATTACAACAAGCCTCATCCACCTCATTAGTAGAAAATGATAGTTTGAAAACTATGATTTGTCATCTCCAAAAAAGACTCTCTACAATGAAAGAAACTCCAATGGGGTGGCAGAATAGATAAAAAAAAATATGACAGGTTTGGAAAAGACAAGAGGTACCTTTAGAAAAAGATTGCATGCATTGTAGTCCATATTAGATCCAAGTTGTAGAGATTCTATGGATTTGTGGAAAACTATGTTAAAGAAACACGACATTGGGGAAATGTTTAAACAAACTGAATATGATGATTTGAGGAAAGAAATAGTTAACCAATTCATTGCAAACTTAAAAATTGATGTAAAGGATGTTCAAGGATTTTTCGCTGCAAGAGGGGTTAGTAGGGAAGAATATATAGATATTTTTAAATTTCTAGAAGACATAATGTTGAATGCTAGCATTATCAATTTTTTGGTTCCTTTCCCTTATCATGTGAAGAAACAGAATTCATTAAGAAAAAAATAGTTGATTCATTAGGATATGCATATCAATTAGAAGCAATGCATGAAGTTGCAAGTAAGTGTAAAAATAAATCATCGAGTAAAATTATTCCATTAGTTACAAAAAATAACTTGTGGTTTTACTTGGAAAGAGTATTACAGTTGATGGTTAGGTACTACAGCATCTCTATTGAGGATGCATGTAGTAAATTGATTTTTGTCATAAAATTAGATGAGATCAGGCTAGTTAATGATGAAAAATATGAAAAGGTTTCAATTACATTAATGAATCGTGCATTAGGTCCAAAACTTGATAAGTCAAGTGATGAATACTTTGAAGTTCAATCCAAAGATCACATTTTTTCGTTGGGAATTTTTCATGTCAACAGGGAGTCCCATGAGTCCTTGAAATTTGTTTTCAAAAAGCCATATTTTTGTAGAGGCTACAACCAACCTCCAAAATTTTGACTCTCATGCAAATTTTGGAGCCTACCTTGGATCCTGCGATCGATCATCCTTGGTCACTTGTTTGTAAGCTTATGATTTCAATCTCCCCTCCTTGATCTTAAGAGTTGTTCATGTTCTCATTTTTATAGAGCATGTGTCATCTTTAGGCATAGGGGTTGTTGTTTTTCATGTAAAGGGGATGTTTATTTGCTTCAAGGGAATTGTGTGCACATGAGTTGCTATCATCACATAGATATGTTTCACACTCACTTCACGCACTCTTGTCACGAAGGTTGTTGCATCAAGAAAAGTATGTATTACACATTATTTGATGGTCTACGTTGTGTCACTAAGTGTCTATGTGTGATTACAATCAAGTTCTACCACTGTTTACATTGGTGTCACTGATCTCACGCTTAGCCAATTTTCCAAGCAGCTTAGCCTCATCCATCCTCCCAGAACTGTGCACTTTTCTTTTGAAACCATCAAGATTCCTCCCTTACCTTCTAAAACCACGTAGTATGCAGAGACCCCAGCCAACAATCCTCTCCAAAAATGCACAGAGAAGTCTGGCTGCCATGCATTCAGAACTGCGCAGTGTTGTCCAAGTTGTCATGTCGGTCTTGCATGCAGAAACTATGCAGATGGGCCTCATCTCGGTAGAAGTCACTACCTGGTGGAGTTGCGTTGATCTACCTCTCAATGGTTACAATAAAAGGTGGCATGGTAAGATCACCCCAAGGAGTTGAGGAGAAGGACCAAGAGACTAAGTGATGGAAAAGGTCATGACCGCATGCAAACTTCATCGGATGCATGATCATCTTGAGGGTAAGTATGGTAAGTAAAGAAAACATTTCGAAGTAAAACTCTTAGTTGAGTTTGAAGGATTTCTTAACATTGCCATATCAACATGCCCTTAGTAACATGCATGTGCACAAACACAAAAGGTCATTTCATGTGTTTCCTCCACATGTCTTTCTTCCTTTTCCCTTGTTTGACCAGTTGTTGTATTCGACATGTTGATTTCTATGTCATTCTTGCAACCTCATTCTAGTGATGCCGAAGGCTTATGTTTGAGTTTTGTTCACTATGTAAACATCTATTACACTCACACATGATGTTGTAAGCATCATCATGCAATTTTTTCCATGGTGATCCGAAGGTCTATCTGAAGTGTCATGCTTATCGCTTTCACCATTACACAGTCCCGCATTCAGTCACACTGAGCATATGTTGTCTTGTCATTTAAGTTGTCTTGTCATTGAGTCGTGTTGAGTGGGTGTTCGCAAGTTCATGTATACATGGGTTCACTTGCTCAAACACTTATCCATTTTTTATGAAAATCTATAGACTGGACCACCCTCCATCAGCTAGACCTCCACTGAGTTAAACTTCGCAATCTCATCCCTCAGTGACCAAGCACTATTGCCCAGAATGCACATAGAGCTTGAGGCTACCTCCCAAGCAGTCTACACTGCACAATCGTGTAATCGTCTTGGCTAACTATCACCTAGAATAGCGCAAAAGTTGTCCAAGAAGATATTTCAATCTATGCTACCCAAAAGCCTATCCATCAAGACTCTCACTAGTCAACTGAAGAGTTTGACTAGATAGTGACCCCGAGCTTCACTCCTCCCAAAAATTGCACAAAAGATGTAAGCATGCTTTCCTCTATTGACTAAATAAATTGCACAGATAAGAGGGACTAGCACATGCTTGTCACTCCACTACCTTTGAAAATTACACAGTTCTGTCAGTTGGTCCCCCTACCAGCTAGCTTACTGCTCCTCCCGAAAATTGCACAGTTTTCCTCGACTTTCCACCAGTTGTCGGACACCCTGATAAACCCAAAAATTACATAGATATTTTCAAAATGATTGCCTCCTAGTTTTGAGAAGTTTTGGCTAGCAAGCTCCCGCAACCCACTCCCAACCTCCCCTGAAAATTTGTGCAGTTTTCACTGCCAATGTCCTCTATTGCCCACACTGAATTCCAAGGAAAATTTGTGCAGTTCAGTCTCCCAACTGAGCCAGATCCAGAAGAATGTCACTGTTGTTTCGTACTGCTAAACCCATCCTCCCAATGACCTCTATGCAATTTTTCTTGATAGTGCCCCGAGCCCTACATCCTGGCTAGACATGTGCTCCATGTTGTTTTAGAGCCGTGTCCTCTCTTAGTCACCTGCACCGGAAAACGAAATATGATGCATCATGGTAAACTAGGAGATTTCTGGATTTGATGTCACCTTGTCATGAGTGATGCAGATAGAGGTACATGGCTGAGACATGTCGTAAAGAAGAACGAGATGAATAAGGAGTGCATGACAGGAGATTTGTTCGCGAACGGATGAACACACGAAGCGTACAAAGTAGCAAGAGAAGGAGACAATGTGTTAGCTTGAACTATCAATTGAACACCAAGATCATTGGAGACTTTGTGCACTCTACCATGCCAAGGTGAAGCTATGGCACACCATTGGCACACTCATCACTTAACAGCACAAAAACCTGACACGAATAGCACAACGAGAATGTGCATACCTGTTGTGTCATGTCGAGTTATGTGAGGAGTTTCCTCGGCCACAACAGTGCTTTGGGTCATAACTATGTAATCAACATAATGTAACTTGGAATTCTAATAGACCCATGGATGAAGTCAAAGAGTCATGTAAGTTGAACAATCATGAAGGAAGTCGAAAAGTTACAAGGGTAAATTTCACTCTTGGCTATATATACCCCTCATTTGTACATGCATAGGACTTTTCACCTTGGCTCCTCCCACATAGCCTCGAGAGTGTGTAGTCTTTTCTTTGAGGAGTGAGAAGTGTATCCAACACCCCACTATCAGGGTTAGTGATGTAATGGTGTATGGATGTGTCTTGGAACTTTTTCTTAATTCAAATGCATGTTAAAAACTTGTTAACAGGCCAACACATTATCACACACGTATTGCATTCGTTTGTAAGACTATTCTTTGGATGCTTGTAGCGTGTGTTACTTTAACCTGTATTAAGACAGTTGATGATGTTGGAAATGTGTTGTATTAGTTGTTAACATTGTCTCTTCCGTGTGGACTATTCCTTCAGGCACTCCACAGACTCATTCTCATAAACTTGTTATAACAACCATCACACTCATCTGGACTATTCTACTGGGTGTTGTACGTGATCTCTGATCACTTTTTGTTTTTGATTGCCACATCCTTGTGGACTACTCTACCGAAAGATGCACATTTCATGCTGTGTTTTGTGTCTCTAATAGAATTGGGACTATTATCTTTCGACTTGAGACTCATTCTCACCCTCTCCCTCTGCAGTGAAAGAAATTAGACACAAGTTACAATACACACTCACTAGGCACACAGAATTTGCACTTTGAAGACTAAGAAAACCACTCTCATGTGCTGGAAAGCAAGGGCTAAGGAATATCTTTAGGATAATGGAAACCAGGATGGGACTCGTACACCAAACGGTGTGAGGTCTAGTTGAGACTTCATATCAGGGAGATCCCCTGAATGTTGGCGGACCCAACACCGTCAACATTTCTGGCACTAGTAGGAGGGCCAAATGATAACCTGAGTCCTCACAATATGTTTTGGATCTTCGTATACTTGTCATGACTAAACACAGTATCTCTCTCCTAGAGTGTATGTCTTATAGGAAAAACTTTGAAATCTCATAGAAGCTCTAGAATTTCTTGTCAGAATACACATATGAAGGTGAAGGCGGAATGGCATGGTTTGACTCAAAATGTCCTTAGTAGTTATATATCACAAGAATAAAATCCATGAATATTACATGAGGTGCATGTTGTTCACACACACGCTTCAAGGGCACCCGCTGCATTGGTGTGCCACATTGTCTGAGAACTCTATTCACTCTCCCAATCAGTTGATGATAGAGATAGACTGTGCATTCCATCATTTTGACTGTCAAGAACTCAATAGAGAAATTCTAAATTTATGGAAAGCACCTGATGAATCCATTGAGAAATTTCACACACGCTTTTGTAATCTTGCATACTGATTTCCCGAAGATGAAATTGATTGGGAATTTCTTGATGGAAGATTTAAGTATCTTCTTTACATATCCGAAAATCAGCAATTCTTAGAATCATTCAAAGCACTCCCAACATAACTTGGTGTTAGAGCTGCCAAGGTGAAAAGTGACAACTTGATCCTCATTCATAACAAGTGATTGTACTGTCTTGTGTTCTTCCATTCCAAAATATGCACTTTTTGTGAATGAGGATCAAGTTGTCAACATAGTTGGTGTTGTATAGCCAAACTACACTATCATTCATGAGGAGTGTGTGCGAGAATCTGAAGAAGAACCCGTGGTGAAGGATGACACCCTTCCATCCGTGCCTCATCCTCTCTATCCTAACATCCCTTGTGATTCTTCCACTTTTTATTTCCCTTGTGAAAACTCATCTCTGAATGTTTCTACTTCTAATCATTCACATGACACACTGGATGTCATCCTCTCATTAGATCGCAGGGAGGACACATCTTCCGATGAAAATATGTCCCATCTGCCATCTATCATTTTTTAAAACACAGAGGGTGAACATCCTTGTTTCTCATTTACCCCTTTGCATGATTCATCAAATCATGAGGATGTCGACAAACATCCTAAATTTTTTGATCATGGTTGTCGTGATCTTTGTACTTCTTTATTTGATCATGATGTTGATTCACTCGTTGCTAATCTCCCTAAGCCACTGGTCTTTGAAAATATATATATATTGATGAAGTGCAAACCTCGCAAGCTATCAAGGCACTTCAGTCTAGGCTGATGGTTATGTCAAGCCCTCATTGTCTCGAGGTTTGTTCCACTTTCGATCAGAAATTTTTTGAAACACCAAGGCCCCTCATCACTCTCTGTCATTGAAGATCAACCTAACACAAAAATTTCACTTCCTCCACTCAAATCACACGATCCCATCGCTCATGCATTGGAGGGATCATACACAACAAGCACACTTGCAAGGAGTAAGTTGTCTCTCTTTCTCATGTTTTCTTGTCTATCATAGTTAAGAGAGTATGCATGCTTATCACCTACACGCAGTGTGTCACAACACCATTTTAAGTCCGCAAAATGTTTGTCTTGTGAATTCGCTCTTTCAATTTTTGTGGATGTTTTAGAACTTAAAGCATGTTGGTCTTTGGTGATCTATCTTTCCTATTCACTAGTTTACAAGCATATATTTATTTTTTACCATGCCTTCGCCAACATGGGCCAACCAATGCGTCGATGGCTACATTGGAAATATCACTTCACGTGAGTTGGCCCATGCATTGTTTAGCATAGGAGTAGGAGTATTGTTTGTTGTCTTGCTTTGCTTTTCTTTCTGGTTTTCATGTTTGTTTGCTTGTTGACTTGGTTTGGTTTTCTTTCTTTCTTTGCTTCCTTGTTTTTCTGTCACTTTACTTTTTCTTTTTTCTTTTTTCTTTCTTTTCTCGCTTGCACTCGTAAGTTAGCCTCTTGTGAAACCGTGGTTGGCTCTCGAGACAAGCCAAGCAAATCTAAGAGGACTTGTACAGTTATCAACATCTGGTTATCCATTGTCCTCTCTCTTTATGAAGAAATTTTTATCTTCACGATGATCCCTTGATCAAAAATACGTTCTGTTCAGAGTGAGCCTTGGTGAAAACACAATGCTTGCACTATTAACTAGGACTGCCTACTCTAATAAGTTATTTTGGGTTAACCCTTGTTAGCTCATTCAAGTAGAGTAAGGTGAGGGGGAAAACCTTAAAAAGTATGCCATAGGTATATATAACATACTACTATGAAGGAAAAACCTCTTCTTCTCTCAATAATGTGGGATCCATCCTCCGCCTTTGAAATAAATAAGTTCTTATGCATAGTTATTTGAAGAAAATAAAATGAAAAAACAAATAACATGAAAGAAGAGAAAGAATTCTTGTGCAAAGAGGTGATGCAAGTAACTCTGCCAGGGTATTGACTAGGCTTTCTACCAGTGGAGTGATGCTTGTGCTCCTGCATGACTTCGTCGGGGTACTGTCCAGGCTTGCTGGCAGTGGAGCAACACTAGAGATGAAACTTAAACTCTGGCAGTCATATTACTTGTGCATCAATATACCCCTCATCCCCAATTGAAACAACTAAGTTGACTTGGCTTGGAATGTGTGCTAACCAATCAAGAGAATGGCATAGACTACATCTTTCACACAAGCTAGTGTGGAAGCCATCGTGATCAAAGAATCGAACAATAATTCTGGAAGGGTTAGACTCATTTTTCATGAAAAAAAGTCCATAAAGAGGGTTAGGGTTCTATCGATGTGTCACCAATGTTGTAGTAACTACATCCACCCTACAAAATTTTGGCTCGCTTGAAAATTTCGGAGCCTAACTTGGATCCTGTGATCGATCAACCTTGGTCACTTGTTGGTAAGTTGATTATTTCAAGCTCCCCTCCTTGATCTTAAGAGTTGTCTGTGTTCTCATCTTTATGTAGCATGTGTCATCTTTGGGCATAGGTGTTTTTGTTTGTCAAGAAAAGGGGATGTTGTTTTTCATCAACAAAATTGTGTGTGCATGAGTTGCTATCAACACATAGACATGTTTCACACTCACTTCACACACTATTTTCATGAAGGTCGTTGCATCAAGCAAGGTATGTCTTACACATTCTAGATGATCTATGTTATGTCATTGAGTGTCTTTTTGTGATCACAGTCGAGTTCTACCACTATTTACATCTATGTCACTGATCTCACACTTAGCCAATTTCGGAAGTAGCTTAGCCTCATCTAGCCTCCCAAAATTGCGCATTATTCTTCTGCAACCATCAAGCTTCCTCCCTTTCCTGCTGAAACCCCATCGTGCACAGAGACCCCAGCCATCATTGCTCTCTAGAAATGTGCAAAGGATTCTCGCTGCCCTGTACTCTGAAACTACGCAGAGATGTCCTCCCAAGACCCCCCATCCCACAACAGTGTCCTATGCCTCAAAACTGCGTAGTGTTTTCCAAGTTGTCCTATCAGTCTTGCATGCAGAACTTGCACATATGGGCCTCTCAAGGCCTCATCTTGGCAGTAGTCACTACTTGTTGAAGCTGCGCTGATCTACCTCTTAGTGACTACAAGAAAATGTGACATGATAAGATCACCCCAAGGATTTGAGCAGCAGGACCAAGAGACTAAGTGATGGAAAACGTCAGGACCACATGCAAACTCTGTTGGATACATGATCATCTTGAGGGTAAGTATGGTAAGTCAAAAACACCTTTCGAATTAAACCTCTTAGTTGACTTTGCAGGACAACTTGTCATTGTGATATCATCATTTCCACAGTAACATTCATGTACGCAAACACAAAAATTCATTTCATGGGTTTCCTCTACATGTCTTTCTTCCTTTTCACTTGTTTGACCAATTATCGTCTTCAGCATGTTGATTGCTATGTCATGATTGAGACCTCGTTCTGGTGATGTTGAAGGTTTGTGCTTGAATTGTGCTCGCTATGTAAATATTTATCGCACTCACACAAGATGTTGTAAGCATTGTCGTGCAAGTGTCGCCATGATCTTCCGAATGTCTATTCAAAGTATCACACTTGTCACTTTCACCATTAGACAATCTCGTAGTCAGTTACACTGAGCATATGTTTTCTTGTGGTTTAAGGTGTCATGTCATCGAGTCATGTTGAGTGGGTGTTCGCAATATCATGTATACACGAGTTCAATTAGTCACACACTTAGCCATTGCTTCTGAAAATTTGTCAACCAGACCACACTCCATCAGCCAGACCTCCACTGAGATGCACAATGCAATCTCAGCCCTTAGTGACCAAGCATTGTTGCCCATAACTATGTAGAGCTTGAGGCTGCCTCCCAAGTAGTCTGCATTGCGCAATCCTGGAATCAACTTGGATCAATGTCACTCATAATAACACAGAAGTTTCCCAAGAAACTATCTCAATGTGCGCTACCCGCAAGCCTATCCATCAAGCCACTTGCTAGTCAACTAGAGAGTTTGACTAGACAGTGACCCCGAGTTTCACTCCTCCCAAATATTATGCAGAATTTGTCAGCATGCCTTCCTCCATTAACTGAAGAAACTGTACAGGAAAGAGGGACCAACACCTCCTACCTGTCAATGCATTGTCTCTCAAAATTGCGTGGTTCTATTAGACAGTCCCCTTGCCAGTTGGCCTACTACTCATCGTGAAAATTATACATTTTTCCTAGATTGTCCACCAGTTGCCCGACACCCCACTCAACCTAGAAATTGCGCATACATGTTTAGTATGATTGCCTCCCAGTTCTGTGTAGTTTTCGCCAGCAAGCTCCTACAACCCTCTTCGAGCCTCCCCAGACAATCTACACAGTTTTCATTGCGAGTGTCCTCTTCTGCCCGCACTGCCTTCATCAGAAAAATTGTGCAATTCTGTCTCCCAGTTGAGATAGATCCCACAGAATATCATTGTTGTTCCAGACTTCTCAACCTAGCCTTTGAGAGACCTTTGCACAATTTTTCCTTATAGATCCCCGCATCTCAGACTAACATGTGCTCTACGTTGTTTCAGAGCCTTGTCCTCTCTCCCGGTCACCTGCACCCAAAAATTAAAGATGATGGATCGTGGTAGACTAGGAGATTTATGCATTTGATGTCATGTCATCATGAGTGATTGTAGGTATAGGTACATGGATGAGACATGGCATGATGACGAATGATATTAATAAGGAGCACATGCCAGGGGACTTTTTCACAAATGGATGAACACACGAAGCATAACAAGTAGCAAGCGAAGGAGACACATGTGCACGCATGCACTATCAAGTGAACACCAAGACCATTGAAGACTCTGCGCACTCTACCATGTGAAGATGAAGCTATGGTACACCAAAAACACACTCATCACTCAGTAGCACAATAGCTTGACACAAAAAGCACAACCATCATGTGCATTCTTGTAGTGTCATGTTAAGTTGTCTCATGAGTCACCTCGGCCACTTCACTACATTAGGTCATAATTGTGTAATCAATGTAATGTAACGTGGAAATCCAAGAGACCCATGGATAGTCAGAGTCATATAAGTAAAACAATCATGAGGGAATTCAAAGAGTCACAAGGGTCAATTTCAACCTTGGTTATATATACCCCTCATTTGTACATCTAGAGGACTTTTTACCTTGTCTCCTCCCACATAGCCTTGAGAGCCTGTAGTCTTTTCTTTGAGAAGAGAGGAGTTGCTCCAATGCCCCACTATTGAGGTTAGTCATGTAATGGTGTACAGATGTGTCTTGGAACTTTCACTTAATTCAGAACCCCGTTAACATGCCAACACATTTTCACACATGTTTTGTATTCGTTTGTAAGACTATTCTTTGGACGCTTGTAATGCATGTTTCTTTAACCTGTATTAAGATAGTTGTACTATTTCGGTTGTTTTAGTACATATGTTTTTGGAAATGTGTTTTATCAGTTGTTAATGTTGTCTTTCCCATGGACTATTCTGTTGGACACTCGACGGATTCATTCTCGTAAACTTGTTATAACAATTGTCACACTCATGTGGACTATTCCACTGGGTGTTGTACACGCTATCTGTTCACTTTATGTTTGTGACTACTGCATCCGTGTGGACTACTCTCTCAGAAGCTGCGCATGTCCTTTTGTGTTGTCTGTATCTAATAGAGTTGGGACTATTCCCTTTCAACTTGAGACTCACTCTCACCCTCTCCCTTTGCAGTGAAAGAACTTAGACACAAGATACACTAAGCACTCACCAAGCACACGAACCTTATTGTTTGAAGACTAAGAAAACCACTCTCATGTGATAACAAACAAGAACCAAGGAATATATGTAAGATAATGGAAACATATTTATCGTACCAAATGGGACTCCTACACCAAATGGTGTGATGTCTAGTTGGGACTTCATATTGGGGAGATCCCCTGAATGTTGGCGGGTCCAGTGCTGTCAACACATCTTTACCATCAATTATTGCTTCACCTAATACAAGAGAAAAATTCCATGTGGGGGGATAAGGTTCATATAATGTGGAATGGCATTTGGCGGCTAATTTAAAATATTTCACGTGCATCTACAAAATATCTCATGGTGAAAATGCAACACAGTAGATTATATTGCATGAAAAAGATTGCAGTTG
The DNA here is from genome assembly GCA_000404065.3 of Pinus taeda. Lineage (NCBI taxonomy): Eukaryota > Viridiplantae > Streptophyta > Pinopsida > Pinales > Pinaceae > Pinus > Pinus taeda. The sequence goes on along the minus strand of APFE030442766.1, from coordinate 4,294 downwards.
GAAAAGTCATATTTTAAGTTGTCCTCCAAATCTTCCTCCTAATAATGAGCAACATGACTCAGATATAGATGTTATTCTTGCAATACCATTGCCTAGGTGCAGATGTGCACTTTGTATGCATTTGTGAGAATTGTTGATAAAATGGTGTATTTAGCTATTTTGTTTGCTTGGAACAAAACCCCACAATTTGAAAGTAAAAATCATGAGGCCATTGTATGTGTTCTTTTAAAAGCGGGTTTGCATGGTGGACATGTCAAAATTGAAAAAGATATTAATATGCCAAGTACACAAGGTAATATTACAGCAAAACCATCAATGTTAGCTATCAAGGCACATAGTTTTCTTGAAAAGAAATGTGGACATAGATTTTCGTGGTTGTATGAAGACTAAATTGATGCCAAAGCTGGAGGGTTGGAATTGGACAAAAAGAAGAAGTGTGCTTGGAGGTCACTTTGAACTTTATTTTTGTTGACAAATAAGGAAAAAATCATGGCATGTGATGCAATAACATTCCAAGAATCTATCACAAATTTCAACAAAGCAATGAAGGAAACTTGGGGAGAGAATCACATGACACATTATATGGTATGCATATTGAATTTACATGTCACAAATATTTTTCTTTTGTAATTTTTGTTATTTTATATGTTATATTCTAGATTAATTTGAATTTGTACATTTTATTTAGTCTTCTAAATTTAGATTGAACTGTACATTTGTAGCATCAATTGTTTGCGCATGGGCCATGGTTTGCAAGGAAATATGGAAGCTTGGCTATTTGGGGTACAAAGGATATGGATAAATCACATAATATGGCTCATACCATTTACCATAAATGCACACATAAAGGAGGGGGTTCCAATCATTCATATGTTCTTGTCCAAATGGGTAGGGAATTTTATAGATGTACATTATATGGTATGCATATTGAATTTACATGTCACAAATAATTTTCTTTTGTGCTTTTCGTTATTTTATATGTTATATTCAAAATTAATTTGAATTTCTACATTTTATTTAGTCTTCTAACTTTAGATTGAACTATACGTATGTAGCCTCAATTGTTTTCACATGGGCCATGGTTTGCAATGAAATATGGAAGCTTGGCTATTTGGGGTACACAAGGTATGGATAAATCACATAAGCTAGCTTGTACCATTTACCATAGATGCACACATAAAGGAGGGGGTTCTAATCATTCATATTTTCTTGTCCAAATGGGTAGGGAATTTTATAGATGTAAAATGGATGGATTTAAGAAGAAATGCCAACTTCCAGAAATAATTGAGCTTCATAGAGTCATAAGACAAGAAAAACTAAGTAGAAAACATAAGAGATATGAGGTTCCTGAAGGTGTAGTTGTGACAACTAAAAGGTAAGAAATTTTCATGTTAAGTTTTCTACCTTTTCCATTCAATCTATTTATTGAATTTTATAGGTGGTTGATTGTCATTATTTTTGTGGATGTGACCCTATAGCAACGAGACCTTCCACAAGGCATTAATGTTTCTTGTAATTGTATTCCATATCAAAAAATGAGGTAAGTGTAATCTCTATAACTATCTATGTATAGTTGAGATTCAATGGAGTTTCTATCCTTGTTTTAGTGCAATAATGTCTTTAGAAGCAACCAATACAATGGTTTCTTTCAACACCATCACTTTCTCTCGGGCTTATTACTCTATCCTATTGTTTAGCCTATCCCAACAATTCTTTCACTAATTTTTTTGTGTAGCTATTTTATACTTTTTTATTGTTTCAACATGGTACATATAAAATCAATAATTTTCATGGAGGCCTCTTCTAGAAGAGAAGAGAGGATATGTTAGCGACAAGAATGACAAATGAAAGGTAAAAAATTTCATGTTAACTTTTCTACCTTTCCCATTTAATATATTTCTTGAATTTTATTGGTTGATTATCATTATTTTCTTTAGATGTATCTTGCAATCATTCTGGGAAATTTGTTGATTAATGGAGTAGAAATATCAGTGGATGCATATGTTCTATCTCGGAATACAATGTTCTTTGATGATGCAACAAACATACCTGCCTACATCAATTCTACTAGTAAACCCCATGCACATATTGTTCCATCCTACAATGTCCTAGGAACCGGGCCAACGCCATTCATGGATGTCATCTCTTCGAGGGTCCCCAATTCAGTCAATCCATACATACTCAAGGTAAAGAGATTCATTCTCGAACAGAATAATAACTTCCTCTTCAAACTCATCATAACAACGTTTTTTTTCAAATTTTTAATTTATTGTATAAAGTAAGATCTTTTATTTAATAGGAAACACAAACCTACCCTTAATTATATATCAAAATAAGAAATTCAAGTTTCTATCCTAGCCTGTGTTGGTGGGTTTACTAAAGCAAAGTTAGAGTTCAATAGAGTAGGAAAATTTTAAAATATTATACAAAATACATTGATTTTTGCAAAATTCTACCAAAAAAAGTTATGGATTTAAATAAATTTTATCCTATAATCCTAAAACATTCCTCAGACAAAGTGTTGGGTTGTGTTATATTCTTTCCACGACTATGGTTTTCGGTCCATGGTTTTGGACGTGATGGTTTTCGGTCCATGGTATTGGATGCTTCGGCATGTATATATATGTATTGTAACATTGAAAGGAATATAATGAAAAATCAAGTTGGTAGTCCCAGTTTTGGGATCC